>CAUOFW020007603.1:0-20417 GCA_963454935.2 Ilex paraguariensis
GTATATTCGAAATGACCATACCGGGTACGAAAAGTTGTCTTAGGAATATCCTTCTCCTTGATCCGTAATTGATGATACCCTGTGCAAAGATCAATCTTGGAGTAATACCTAGAACCCTTCAGCTGATCGAAAAAATCATCAATTCGTGGCAATGGGTATTTATTCTTTACTGTAACCCGATTCAACCTTCGGTTGTCCATGCATAACCAAAGTGTTTCATCATGTTTCTTCACAAAAAGGACAGGGACTCCCCAAGGTGAAGTGCTTAAACGGATAAACCCAATAGCCAAAAGTTGGTCCAACTGTTTCCTTAGCTGCTTTAACTCCAAAGGTACCATCCAATATGGAGTAATGGATATAGGTTCAGTTCCCGGATATAGACCGATTCTAAACTCAATCTCTCTCTGTGGGGGTAACCCGGATAGTTTATCTGGGAAGACATCCAGAAAATTCGACACAATCAATACCACGTCGGATTGAAATTTATCATGATCATCACCCATTAAGTTGGCCAAGAAACTCAAATTTTCCCCCGCCTTAGCTTTCAAGAATCTACTACCTGTAGTAAGAAATGGATGTGAAGAATTTCGATCATTTATGAAACTGAAAACTACAAAGGAAATCCGTTTACAAAAACAATCCATTACCACACGGAAGGTAGACAACAAGTTCATCCCAAATGTCATACCCCTTCATGTCTAGCGCAACCAAATCTATGATTAATTCTTGCTCCCCAATTTGAAGCACACACCCTCTACACACCCTTCTAGTATCCAACTATTCTCCCGTAGGCATGTCAATACGCAAGGTATGTTATAGCTTCCCAAAGTCCAATCCCAAATTAAGAGCATATGTAGTGCATATGAATGAATGTGTAGCACCGGGATCAAATAAAATTCGGGCCCAAGAATTGTAGAGAAGAACAATACCTTCCACAATGGCATTGGAAACATCTTTCTCCGATTGAGTCAAAGCGAACACTCTCCCTTGATTGGCGCCGCCTGGGGCCTGAGCTGCTAACGGTCTCTATTGTAGTGGCTTCGGTGGTGGGGGCTTTTTTGCTTGATTGATCTTTGGTGGCAACGATGGGCAGTTATTTTTGAAGTGCCTGACACCTCCACATGAGAAGCATTGACGTGGGTCAGTGCTTGCTCTATTCTGCGTAACCCCATCTCCTCGAACTGTTTAAGGTCTATGTCCAGTCATCTGGTTTGGGCAACGGTATGGTGTCTCTCTCTTCCCTCTACTGCTGCTAGCATCGGTCCGGATCGGACCTCCCTTCATGAAATTCTGGTGCCGCCGATTGTCCTTCGTGTCTCTCTCCACCAATGCAGCTCTATCCACAAGATCTCCATAGTCCCGAATCTTGTGAGCCACAAGCTTCTACCGGATAGCAGGCCTCAAGCCCTATTCAAAGCGTTTTGCCCTCTTGGCCTCGGTGGATATGAACTCCGTGGCATAATGGGATAGCTTGTCAAACTTCCTCTCAGACTCGGCTACTGTCATGCTACCCTGTCGGAGAGCTAGAAAATTGGCACTCATCTTGTCCCTGACGGATTTAGAAAAATATTTGTCCTGGAAGATTTGATCAAATTCCTCCCATGTAAGAGCATCCGTGTTCCTCCTTCTCTTCACTGAATCCCACCAATGATATGCCTCCCCCTCTAACAGGTATGTAGCCAAGCCAACTCGTAAATCCTCAGTAACTCCCATTCCATCACACATCTCCTTGATCCGGTGAATCCACTTATCCGCATCCAAGGGGTTAGAGCTTCCTTGAAAAGTAGGTCGGTGTTGCCGAAAGAATTCCTGAAGAACTACCATCCTTTGATTTTAATTCCCCTTGCCTGGGACTTGAGCTAATGGATGAACCCCACCGTTGTGGTTATTTTTCCCATTCTGGTGTTGTACTAGAGTGGTTAGCTCTCGTAGGCATTGGTATATGTCGTTCATAGCATCGGGAGGTGGTGGGTTTGCTTGACCTCCATAACCACGCTCATATCCACGTCCACATCCATCGTCCATCCTGCACATTAATTCACAATTTAGTTTTCTTGATGTACAAGACATCCTAACTATCACTTTAATCTAAAGCATAAGATGTGTGTAAAATTTATATCAACAATTTTATTCAACCTTGTCCTAACCCTTTAGTGGTAAACCATAACCTACAGCTCCCATGTAAGACCTAAAGCCTATGCTCTGATACCAAAATTTTGTAATGCCCCGAAAACCACCTTGAACGGTATTACAATCTAAAATCATTCACATCATGAGAGCAACTAATAAAATTCATCATTTAAAAAAATTCTATTCATCAAATATAACATTTACAATATCATCCCAAAAGAATATGCCCAACATGGCCTTCGTATCTAAAAGAATACGATTAACTATGGCAATTACATCTAACAAAATAAACTTTGAAATTTTGTAGTGGAATAACAAAAGGTTAGACATTACATAGTCTCAAAAGAAATTTCCTAGTCTATTACATAGGAGAGTATAACCCAAAGCATCCACCTCAGGATCTATGTGCTCATCTAGTGAAACCTCCCAATGTACTAGCTCCTCGACTCCGAGCTCCTCCTCTTGTACAAAATCTGAAAAATTTATTGTTTGTAGAGGGTGAGCACTAAGCTCTGTAGCAACATCCTCCCAAATTTGAACAAGTTTTAGGAAAAGAATATAAAACAGTTCGGTCTCACTTTTCAAAATAACACATAATTTGAAAGGAAATAGTGACAATTTATTTGATCTCAAGTTAACTCACTAGCACTAGTTTAAATGAAAGGAATAAGCATGTCGAAGTATTAGAAATCGAACAATCATTCAATCATGTTATCCCATATTCTCATGTATGTTGGTTGCTTCTCATGAATCTACACCATGATTCTACCTCATTCACCCACCACAATCACACAATCCCAAACATTTTAGGAAGGGTGTATACCGTCTCTCACGGTATTGACAAATCCTTTCCAGGAAAGGTATACCAACCCTCAGCCTCGAACTTACGTGAACAATAGTGATTTTCTCACAAACAACAATCCACTACAAGTGTTAGGAAACCATCTCACCCCCACTAAGATAGACTAACCTCTAACACTCTACGGCAGTGCTCGAATACAATTTAGGTCCATCACAACAACCATACAAGAGATGCAATAACAAACATTTTCTCAAATCACAAGGAAATTCAAAATCCCCAAATTTCACAATTTGTATTACAAGGGGAAAATTTAAGAAAATAAACAAGAGATCATCAAAATCTATTTTTATTGTTCATTACAAAGCACTAAGGTTTTCAAATCAAGAACAAGGGAAAAATCGAGAGAAAAACCCCTTTCTCTTGGAAACTAGGGTTTTGAGTCAAGAAAAAGAGTTTTCATGGTTATTTAATCCTAGCTTTGTTTAAAACATGGTAATCTTTGCAAAAATAACAAGAAAGGATGATTTCATAGCATATATATCTAAATGAGAGTGAAAAACATACATATACGTATAAGCCCTAGCCTCAATGGTCAAGAATGGAAGGAACCCCTACCTTGGTGTTCTTGAAATATTAGGGCTTTGATCCAATCCAATGTGCAACTCCCCTTTGATCTTGTGTTTTTCCCTCTCTTTCTTCCTCTCTAAGGTTTCCTAGGGTTAGAGATGTTGAAATGGGGCTAAAGGAGTTGTCCTTAAGTATCTATAGTGGAAGGAAGGTCGGCTGTTCGCGACTTAAAATTTCAGATTTTTGGAAAACCTTTCGGAAGGTTTTCATTGACCTTCGAAAGGTTTTGCCTACTCGATAAACATTTACATTAACCTTCCGAAAGGTTTTGCTTACTGGATAAACATTTACATTAACCTTTTGAAAGGTTTTCCCTACTGGATAACCATTTACATTAACCTTCCAGAAGGTTTTGCCTACTGGATAACCATTTACATTAACCTTCCGGAAGGTTTTTCATCGACCTTTTGAAAGATTTTTCATCGACCTTCCGAAAGGTTTTGCCTATTGGATAAACATTTACATTAACCTTCCGAAAGATTTTTTCATCGACCTTTTGGATGGTTTTGCCTACTCGATAACCATTTACGTTAACCTTCCGGAAGATTTTTCATCGACTTTCCGGAAGGTTTTGCCTACTGGATAACCATTTACATTAACCTTCCAGAAGGTTTTGCCTATTTTTCGACAAATTCTTCCTTCTTCATTTCCAACCCATTCTAATCCGTTCCACAACCATCCAAAACCAACCCAAACTTATACAACATACATTTGTACATCAACATAGTTGATACAAGTTCTATTACCAAGGGTTTCATACATTTACTTGGGTTTTTACAATATTAGCATTTCTACGGTTATAACCTACATGGTTCATTCCTACACCATTACATAAATTAAAATTACTAACACTTTTATCATTATATTAATATCAACATGTGGGGGTTTACAAAACCCAATGACCCAAACCCTTGAATGCACAACTATGGATGATTATGAGATTCAAATATTCATTTATTCAAACATATAGTGTGCATGTGTGCTAATAAACACAAGTGTATATGTAGAAATAATAAATAACACAAGTGATTTGTTGATGCGGAAACCCTCGAAAAAACCACGGGTAACCTTCTTGTTTCACAAAAACCTAATCCATTATCCCAAAATTATGAGTCTTATTCCTCAACCAATAACATGGTTTGATGCTTCCTTCCTTCAATATGTTTCTCTACCAAAGTGCCTTTCTAACATTATGTGTATAGCTTCACTTGGATTCACCTTCGCAAAGGACCCTCTAGGCCTTTTGCGATCTTGGGTGCACCAACTATCCTCGGAATGGACACACCAATGGGTTTGGTTAAAAATATTAAAGATCTTCAACACCTAGTTGTGAGGTTGTGTAGAATCTCTAGAAGGTAGCCTTGGGTCTTAGGGATCTAGATTTGTGATGAAAGCTCTCTAGAGTATATGATAGAATTCTATCTCAAAAATTAGTCTAAAGGCTTACCATAGCAGTTGGAAGACACTCCCCATTCAAAGACTCAGAATAAGGACAATCTTGGTCAATAAAAAAATTTAAATTCGCAAACAACCACTAGATCAATGGGAGGGTAGTCATAGGGTGGTGGTCTTTGGAATGAAAATCAAGTTTTAAACCGACCTAGGAGAGCAGACAGCTAGAGAGACCCAAGAGGGCGATCCTTAATCTCCGCCTTTTGGCATTTTCCCTTATTTTCCACTACGTCACAAAGATATCGCTCTAACGAAGGTTAGGGAGTATAAGGTCGTGCCTACCAGTTCTTTAAGCATGAAACCAAGGAAAAAACTTGTCATCTTGAGTGCTAAAGGGTGTTGCTGAAGAGGGGTCCAATAATGACCCAAACTATGTTTTCAAAAACACAAAATGGTTTTAATTTTTTTTTTTTGAAAAACACCTAGGAGCTATAAACGGATTACTTTTAATTCCATTTAAACCTAATCCTCCTAATTTAGCTATCAAGTGATCATCTTAGGTATCTACTTCATTACCTTTGTCATAAACTTGAAGGTGCATTCGTAGTGTGAATGATGTAACTTTGACGCTTAATATCCTCCCCTCAATGACACTTTTAGATCTTCAATCTTTATAGCGTCGCGTCATGACTATATAATAGGTTGAGATTTATAATGTACTCCATGAACTTAGCCAACTACAAACATATATCGAACACTAACCTTTCCCCTTTATTGCCACCCAGTAGCCCTAGGTGATAGAAACCCTAGATTTAGGTGAACCCACTAATCGTAAACCCTAGATTTCAAAACTGAACACCTGGATGCATCCTACCAACACTTATTATTTCTGAGACAATGTACCATGTGTGATCACAAATAGATGATGAGTACCATAATATTGTTGTCCACTTTGTGGAATTCGTTGGCACCCTCTATGACCTAGACCTAACTAGGTATAGTTACATGGATTTGGTGAAGGAACTTGAAGATATATGGCTTGGTGATATGCAATCAATCAAAGTATTAGTTGCATTCACAATTGCTATTGATAGACATGATGGTAGTGGAAAAATTATTGTGGATGATGATAAGCAGTTATTAGAGTTTTTTTGGGATGTGAAAGTCTCACATGTCCTCCAGATTTAGGGGATGAGGGTGGAAATAATGCTAATGCGGAGATTGATATTCACAATGATAATGATGATCATGTTGATATTGAAGTTGAGGACTATGATTTAAATGAAGAGCAGACTCAACAACTGCATGTTTATGAAGTGGGTAGTGGGTCAAATACAATAGCAAATGATAAACTAGATATGATTGAGTTAGAACTAGCACCAAATGGGGAAGCAGAGATTGGGAATGAAAATGATGATGAAGTTGATGATAACGTGTATGGATTCAACTCTAAGGATTAAGAATGGAGGGTTAAGGGTGTTGATATACCTGATGCTAGATATGATAATCAGTATACAAGTCAAGATGATGGAAATAGTGTTTATTGATTCTCATATTATGAATCTAGTGTTCAGGGTGGTGCCATAAACACAAAAACTAACACTAATGGTGCTAAAGATGGGGATAGAAAAAGGAAAAAGGAAAAAGGAAAAAGGAAAAAGGAAAAGAGGAAGTCTAATGTATGTGATATATCTGAGCATGGGATTGAGTTATCTTGGAATGGTGGAAACGCAAGTTGAGTTGTTTTAGTAGAAATCTTGTTTGGAAATGTTGATTTATTTAGGGATGCATTGAGGCACTAAAACCCATAACTATATCATGCATAAGAAAGTTGAAGAGGCCAATTCACCTTGGATTGCAAATAAATTTTTGAGGGAGATCAAGAACAATAAAAAAAATGAACTTCCGGACATCACAATTTGAATTACAGCCAATCCAAGTCAGAATAGGGCAAAAAAGAATGCATTGCAACATATGAGAAAAAGTAGTGAAGTGAGAAAAAGTAATCATGGTTTAGTATTTGTAATTGATTATTTTAAGGCTTTAGTGATTTCTAATCCAATTTTTTAGAGATGTTTCATTTCATTTGCTGCTATGATATAGGGGTTTAAAGCAGGATGTAGAACATTTGTCTGTGTTGATGGAAGCCATCTAAAAAGACCTTGTGGTGGAGTTTTAGTGGTTATAGTCTTGATGGGAACAAATGATTGTTCCTTGTGCCCTAAAGAGTGGTTAAGACTGAAAGAACTGAGATCTGGGGATGGTTTTTGTATAATCTTTACAAAGTACTTGGAATAGAGGATACTTCAAGGTTTGGACTTTTATGTCAGAGAACTCGAAGGTGAATGGTTTTTTCTTTTGTTATTCCATATATTGATATTTCTATTAGGATTACCACATCCTCTTTTTTTATTGACATAATTTCATATATTGATGTTTTTTTCATTTACCATCAAGGTCTTGATAAGGTGTTTGAGAAAATGTTCCTCGGGGCCAAACACAAAAGATGATGTAGGCATTTGTTGAATAATATCAAGGCTAGGTGCTTGACTATTTCCGTCAACCCTAATCTCCGCACATCACCCTTAAATGTGTCTATGGATTTTGAGTGTAGGTGAGTGTCACTCTCCCTCGGAATGATTTGGGAAATGGGGCAAACGTGTGTGTGGGATGAAATGTGTATGTGTGTGAACAAAAGTGCTCCCCAAGCGCAAAGTGACTTTTGAGTGTCATGTTTTACTTAAAATTCGTATTCCAAGGTCGTCTCCTCAGCGAAGGATGGTGAAATGTGATGAAAGTGATTTTGGTGAAAAAAGAAAAGTGTAAAAATCTTTGATTTTTGAGGTTTGGTGAATTGTGTTCTTGATGAAAATGAGATGGAACAAGTGTTGGCTAATCTGAAGAGGTCATTCTAATGGGAATGCCGAATCAACTCAAGACCCTCCTCCAATGGTGCCTAGATGTTTGATTGAATCGTAGGAAGCAAGGGACAAAAAATGGAGGTGAGGATTCAAGTATACCCCATGACAAGTCTACGGTGTATCAAGAACTCAAAACCACATCCACACTCAACCTAGTCAAACCAAATCATCGTACACTATGAGGAGAAATGAAAATGAGTTGGTTTAGCATACCCAAGAGGAATTCTCCCTTGGATTAGCCAAATTAAAGCTTAACTACTCATATTTAATGCAAGAACATTAATGAAGTAAAGAGACATGGTGAAGAAATGAAGATTGGAGCTTAAATTAATGCAAGAAAAGTTAAACTATGAAGTAGTGCATTAAATACCAATTTTAAAGAGCTTGAGATGAAAAACTTAAATACAACAATGGTAGATTCTAAGATACTCAACTAAACTTGCAATGTACTATAATTAAATGACATTAAAGACAATAAATGAAGCTTACAAGTGTATTCAAGACGATTACAAGTGAAAATGGGTAACGAAAATGCAAAAATCTAACTTCTCTCACTAGAAACTATGTCTTCTACCTTGGAGCTTCTCTTTCTATAATGTAATACAATTTGAATAATATCTAAGAATGCCTGTATTTTCGTCCATGAAGCTTCCCTTAGGTGAGTGATAGACCTCCCATCCATAGGAAGCCGACTTGATGGCTTGGGCAGGCTAGGACAAGCCTAGCCTGCACCTCCCTTGCTTTGGCTCATCTCTCTCCTCCTCATTAATGACATTGCCTCCAAAGTCCAAGCATGGGTGTTGTGAGGTATGTAGATGTGTAAGGGATGTCAGGGAACAAGTGGGAGAAGTGTAGGTGGGGCCTCCAAATGGCAAAGCTTGAGTTGCAAGCTGTCTGGGTATTCTGGGCAAAACCTTCCAGAAGGTCGATGAAAACCTTTCGGAAGGTTTGTGCAGGAACAGTTAAAACGGCAGTCCAGTAAGCAAAACCTTCCGGAAGGTCGATGTAAACCTTTTAGAAGGTTCATTCCAGTAGACAAAACCTTCTGGAAGGTTTTGGCAGTGAATAGGCAGACCAACTTGAGTTTTGCTAGTCCCTAGCAAACTTTATTTCAAACCACAAGCTATGAACTAAAACAAAATCCATTCATACAAGTAAATATCCAAACACTCAAAATGAAAAAATTACATTGCAATTAAAAATAGACTTGGGCAATGATAAAAAGTAACAACTGTGGTATTTTTATTGATCATTTTCAAAAGTTCATTACACTGGGTTAGAGTTTCAAAACAAAATGGGCCAAAACCTGAAGATATTTCTACTAGGCCTACAAGACTAACCCTAACTGTGCATCCTCAAATCAAACAAAATCAATACAAAAGCTATCCTAATCATCGTCCTCATCAAAAGCATCCTCCTCCTCGGTCTCATCCTCGGACTCAGTCTCCTCATCCTAGTCATCGTCATCTCCCACCTCTGCAATAGTAGAAGGTATAGGAGCAGCGGTCAATGGTCCAACAGGAGGTGGTGGAGGTCCACCAGGGATGGGCTTACCCAGGAACGTATGCTGGAATAGTCGCGTCACCATAATCGACAGCCTGTGCGTAGTCAACTCTAGGGCATCCATACGCTACAACATGGTGCGGGCTAGCACAGGTGCAGGAGGTGCTAATGTGGATGGCCCTATAGTAGAGGTCTCTAGCCCCAAGGCTCTGGATCTCTCTCCCCCCGTCCTGGCTACCCTCTTGCTACTGCTTGACTTTCTGATGGCACCAGTCTCCGGGGGTAGCAGAGTATTGTGTGCATATAATTTCTCCTTGGCGTGAGAGCACAGACGGGTGATAAGACTCCTGAAGGGGAGATTCGCCTTCGGCTTTGCAGCCTAAGTGAATTCTCTCATCTCCTCAAAAATCAATAATGCTCCATAGATCGCCACCCCCGTCATGAATGTGTGGTGGAGGGCAAGCTTCTTGATGTTTGTGTTCTTCTCCAAACCCCAGGGCATCAAATTGTAATGCAATACTTTATTCATTATCCCATAGGCATGCTTGAGGCCCTCGACCAAAGTCATCCGCTAAAACATGGTCGGGTCCTCGTAAGTGAGCCACACATAGTCTGTGAGAGTCCTACCCCCTTGATTCACATTTTTCTTTGTTAATTGATTAATATTATACACCCAAGTATAAGTGGTCGAATTACAGTTTTCTCGATTTTAAGTCCAAGTATTGATATTTCGAATAGGACAGCATGTGATAGCTTGTGACGTGAGCTTAGATTAATAACTAGTTTAATTAAAAGGTTGGTTGTAGCTAAAAGGTTGGTTGCAGATAAATTGTTACAAGACAATAATATAAAAAGTATCATTCAGTTTAAGGATCTCATATGCATTATATTGGCCAAGTACTGGAAATGCTACCTTACAGCAATTAACTTCCATGTTATTGGCAAGTCAACCGGTAGGTCTGATGTATATAAACCATCACACAGCAACTTCTTAGGTTAGCTGGTAGTATCTATGACAATTGATTAAACCAAGCAAACCAGAAGGACAAGTCATTCATGTTGAATACTTGAATTATTCAATTGACTCCGTGATAGTAAGTTCATACATAATAAACCATAACTTAGCAACTTCTTAGGTTAGTTGGTGGTATTAAGTTATAACACAACAACTTCTTAGGTTAGCTAGTTATAGATGTGCCATTTGACTAATTCTAGTGAACCAAAAGGACAAGTCATTCACGAGGAATACTTGAATTATTCAATAGATCATTTGTGATATATATACCAGTTAAACATCCTCAGCGTTCTGGTGGAGGACTAGCCATACCGATAAGAATACAGTCGATATTCGATTGACAATATTATCATGTATACCAGTTAAACGATCTTAGTAATCCAGAAGGACAGGCCGTTCATGAGGATCACTTAGGTCATTAATCTGATAGTTATATATAGTAGTTAAACAACCCTAATAATCTAGAAGGACAAGCCATTCATGAGGATCATTTAGGTTTTGTACCATGCATCAGTAGAACATCCTTAGCGTTCCAGTGGAGGACAAGCCATACTGATAGGAACACCATAGATATATAACCGGCAGGTTCATGATGCACTGATGATATATTACCAGACACAACACCGAAATGACGTACATCATTATATCATGCATGAAGCGTATAATACATAAATAGATAAATGTATGAATAAAACATCAACATTTTCAGTAGTTAACCAATATTGTACATATGTTTACCTCTCACTGAAGGATATAAGTAACTACTCACGCCCTGTTGCTACAGACAAGCAAGGAGTGCGGGCAGTTTTCATTACAACTAAAATTAAAATACAGACTCTGAAACTTCTTTCACAAGGAACAATTGAAATACAACCAGCTTTATTATCAATCAAGACAAAAAGATGGCGGCAATTCAACTATCTGAATAGAAAGATACAACAGAAATGTATAAATATAGAGTTTCGACTAAAGTGTATGACGGACCGGATTGGATTACAATTTCTCTTTCTCTCTTTCTTTTCTCTTTCTTTTTCTCTTTTGGAATTCTCTCTTGACTCCTCTATGGCCGACCTTTTGAAGAAGGAAGGAGGCATGCAATAGTTATAGGCAAAGGAAAATAGGAGGTGGTAGGATCAACTTCAGCCACCATGCATGGCCGTCCGGACAGCCCCTCCACCATCTGGATTATGAGGCATTGCTGGATTTTGCATGATGAATCTTCATTTGTTTATTTTACGCTTTGATCCCTTGTTCTTTTAAGCTTTGACACCTTGTTCTTCGTATTTTTCGGTAATTCCGCATCAAACCCTGAAAAGTTTATACATAATACACATAAAACCATATTTACGAACAAACCCTAATTGACTTTAATTGATAGTTTTTAACTATTTTGTCATACCAATTTGATTTATTTAACTATTCTAATTTACATATTAATTAGGGTTAGTCAACCCTTCAACATTGTGTGGGTAGATTGGGGTAGTCGGGGGAGGTCTCTCATATCCCATCACTGTGGCAATCGTGTCGGGGGTCACCTCAAAGGTCTTCCCATGCACGTTGGTCCTTAGCCTATGCCCATCCCCACTAAACACGGCCAACTTCTTATAAAACTCTCTACCCATCCCTAGATTATAGGCCTTCACCTCCTCAAACCACATATTCAACCCACGTGCCTCGATCACCCTCATGACCTCATCATTATGCTCAAGAGAAATTTTATCCACATATCTCTCGCACGTAATATTTTTTTCTTCAATTCGTTGTCTACGTGCGTCATGTCCCACCTTAGTTCTCCTTTCCTCCCAGTCTTGGCTACTTGGGCCTTCCCCACTCCTTTTGCGGGAGCTAGTGCCCATAGGTGGTGGGGAGTCCAGGCCCGTCCTCTTGGTGCGGACCATGAGGGCAGTGCCCCTACACCAATGAGCATCAAAATCAACCAAAGTAGCCTCTCCATAGGCTCAAAAACATCAACGAACATTCCCCTCATGCGAGCCATAGCAAGGGAATCTAGGGATTTGGTATGCAGATATAGCTAATTACTTAGCCACTAGTACTATTCCTTCTCATTATACCTGGTCCGATAGAAAAAAGTTTATAAGTGAAGATCCTTATTTGTTTAAATATGGTAAAGATCAAATAATAAGACGTTGTGTACCTAATCATGAAATAGGTCAGGTAATTCAGTTTTGTCATTCTGAAGCTTGCGGAGGCCATTTTGTTTCAAAGAAAACCGTTGCTAAAATTTTGCAGTGTAAATTTTATTGGCCAACTCTTTTTAAAGATGTTCATATCTTTTGTTTAAATTGTGATAGATGTCAAAGAATAGGAAATATTTCAAAAAGAAATATGATGCTTTTAAACCCTATTTTAATTGTTGGGGCATTGATTTTATGGGTTAATTTCCCTCATCTTTTGGGTATCTGTATATTTTGGTTGTCATCGATTATGTTTCTAAATGGGTAGAGATAATTTCATGTAGAAATAATGATTATAGAACAGTGATCAAGTTTTTGAAAGAAAATATTTTGTTCAGATATGGAATTCCTTGGACCATTATAAGTGATGGTGGATTACATTTTTGTAATAGATTTTTTTGAAAATCTTATGAAAAAATACTCAATTTCACATAAAATATCCACTCCGCATCATCCTCAGACAAGTGGACAACTGAATTAGCTAATAGGGAGACAGAATATATCTTAGAAAAAACAGTGAATCCAGATTGTAAAGATTGACTGATTTGCTTTAGGCTTACCATACTGCATATAAAACTATTTTAGGGATGTCTCCTTATCGGTTAGTTTATGGTAAACCATGTTATTTGCCTGTAGAATTAGAACATCGAGCATATTGGGTAATCAAAATGATGAATTTTGATATTGATAAAGCTGGAATATCTTGCAAACTTCAAATTAATGAATTAGAGAAATTAAGAAATGAAGTTTATGAAAATGCAAAAATTGCGAAGTCAAGAATCAAAAATTTTCATGATAAAAGTATCATGCAAAAATCGTTTGAACCTTCCTAAAAAGTTTTGTTATATAATGCAAAGCTTCGTTTATTTCCTGAAAAATTAAGATCTAGATGGACAGGTCCTTATATTGTCAAGCAGATTTTTAACTATGGGGCAATTGAAATTGAAAATCCATTAACTGAATTTTTTTTAAAGTAAATAGTCAAAGGCTTAAACCATATTATGATGGATTCACTCAAGATATAACTTCTGTACAATTTTTTGATCCAGTTTATGTGCTCTAAAAAGTATGTTGTTGTTTGATTATAAATAATATTACTAATTAGTTGTTATTTATTTGATAGATTAAATCCTCTGAGTGAAAGCCAGATATCCTAATCGCTGAAAGACAACAGATGGCTGCTTTTTATTATCAGTGCTAATTATCACTATTTTATACATTGCAAATAATGTCTAATTTAAGTTGGGGAGGTGTATGTGTGAATTTACTTCTGTGTGAAACATAACTTATATGTGTGTTTAGTGTTTTTATAAATTTGTTCGTCCTTGTGATTGATAGACGTTAAAGAACCGGATAATGAGTCAATTTTTAATAATTTTTGAGTCATTTTTATAATTTTGCGAAACATAATGGACGAGAAACTATTTTGGTTTAGTTTAATTCTATTGCGCCATCTTCCAAAAGATATACATGCATTGATCATGCAAAAAGCTAGAAGAGTTAGAAATTTAGAAATTTTTGAAAGTCAACCAAGACCCCTGTGTGGAAAAAGTACATTTGCTAAACGCCGAAGATCAAAGCGTCTCAGTGGTTGATTAAGATGTGGTCGTCCAGAATATTTAAGGCAATATAATCAATGTGCGGAACCAATTTCAGGTCGAGCGTCAGATCATCTCGGGTGGATTAGGTATGGGCAGAGTAAGGATAATCTTGAGGCACCATCTTATTATATCCCAATGTTAACAAGATACGTGAGAAGTGAAGTTAAGCGTGTCACTGGTATTATTGATCCAGACAGTTTTGACTCTGAATCAGTGTGATCAACTGATGTATAATTTTGGAATAATTATACATAATTGTAAATAACTGTAAATAAATGTAAATAACTATAGATTAATTATGAAAATCAGTAAATAATAAATAACAAATAAAAGAATAAAAACTTTTCTATCTTTCACTCATCCTTTTACTATATGCACTTGAACTTTAATTTATGTTTTGATCTTTTATGTTTTGAACTTATTTGTTTTGAACTTGTTTATGTTAATAGTTTATTTTTGTTAATTATTATGGAACTCATGTTTTTAAGATTAGGAGGAGTATTTCATATGATTTACAATTTAATTAGGTTAATATTCTCATGCTTAGCAAAGAATAACCTTAATTTGATCACGTGGAATTTTCATATTTTAGTTGTGTATTATCTTAATATTTTTGTTTAAACTTATTCTTTTGAGCACAATTAGAGTTCTTTATTGTTAAAAACCTTATGAAATATTACAATCTTTGCATATATAGTGGAGATTTAAGACCTATTGTAGATTTTGAACCAATCTTTCTTGGAGAGACATTCTATATCTACTCAAATAAGAATCTTCGATTCAGCGGTAAATTTTCTTTGAATCATCTCATTAGCTTTGCTTTGATTAGCACTTATTGAATTATATTGTTAGCATTTTCCTCGAACTTTTATTTAGAGATTATAAGGGTGTATGGTTTCTGAAAAATGATCTTAGGCCATTCTTTTGATTAATCTTGAGCCTTGACCATTTCTTTTACAAAATTATATCCTTAGTCAGCCATGATTGAGCCTGAAAAAGTATAAATTATTTTCATAAAACCCAAAAAATACCCGAGCCATATGAAAATATATTAAACCTACATTTGCTATTTAATTCTCTTACACCCTTTTCTAAATCAGCAGGATAAAAAAAAAAGCAGAAGAAGAAGAAGAAGAAGAAGAAGAAGAAGAAGAAGAAGAAGAAAAGGTAGAAAAGAATAAAGAAGAAGGTGATCACGGTTCCAAAGAAAAGAGAAATTTGTCAAAGAAATTTCAAGAGAAAAAGAAAGAAAGAAAGAAAAGAGCCAAGAAAGTGAAAAATGGGAAAAATAAAAAGGATAAACATGCAAAGTCCTAGAAAAGATAGAATGAGGTGTGCCACAATATTAAAAAAAGATAGCGTTTGAATCTCGCTAATGTCGTTTCTTAAACCCTAAACCGATGGCCACATTACAACCCTAACAAAGTCCTTTTTGATTCCAGAAATCATGCATTTGTATTAATCCTATCAACCCATAAAAGAGAATGTTGATAATATGTTTAATATAGTGTTAATATTCTTTCATGAGATTATGCCAAATTCCAATTTTATTCGAATAACAGCTCTTTTGATTGACTACATGTGAAACTATTTGCTTTGTTAACAATATTCCGAACACATGTAGTTTTTGAGAGAACAGTCACTATAACATATGTGTATTCCTTGCTGAGTGTATTCTAAGGAAGGATTGACATCAAGACTACCATAAAAAAATGGTAATATTTCTTAAGTGATTTTTGAAAATAAAGAAATCATCACACACACAAAAGTTTTCATAAAAATATATAGATAATGTTACAACTAACGTATGTTACTCTTATAGTGATTAGAAAAGGAAATATTTTAGCAATGCAAAGAAATATTGATTTAATTTTATTTGTGAAAAATATGAGTTATGAACTCCTAATTACTGAAGTTTGTAGGTAGCTTCACAGAAAACCTTCACGAGACAATACTCGTTCACTAGGAATCACCTAGGAGTTTAAAGACTTGTTGCATATGCTAAATACAATCGTGAAAAATCTACGAAAATGATTTTATCTCTGTTTATATATTATTTTCATTTTTGTTAAATAATTTTTACTAGGGACTAGTAAAGTTTAAGTTGGGGCATGTGATTAACCCTAATTAATATATAAATTAATATAGTTAAATAATATAATTATATAAGATAAAATAGTTAATAACTGTAAATTAGGGTTTGTGCGTAAGTTAAGGTTTTATGTGTGTACTATTTAAAATTTTAGGGTTTTTTGTGCGGAATTGCTAGAAATCATGAGGAGCATTATTTTAAAGCTTGAAACCATCAGGGAATAGAGTGTAATTCAAGCACAAGAACATACAAGAAGAAGATGGAACGTCCACCAGCAAACAATGACTGTCCGGACGGTGGTGGGGCGTCCGGACAGTGGTGTTAGGCAGTTGATGCATATCTTTCCACCTCTTGCTTTCCTTTACCTATATATATTAGGCTGCCTCCTCATTTGAAAGAAACTTGGGAGCTCCAGAAAGAAATCCAAAAGAAAGAGAGAAAGATAGAAACTTATCGAGAGATTCGAGACCCGGTCTGTCCTATTCTCCAGCCAAAACTCTGTATTTCTACATTTTTGTTATGTCTTTCTATTTGGAAAATTAAACTGTCGCCACCTTTTTGTCTTAACTGATATTAATGGAGGTTATATTTCAGTTATTCCTTGTGAAAGAAGTGTCAGTGTCTGTATTTTATTTACTATTGTAATGATAATTACCCTCAATTCTTGCTTGTCTATAGTAATGGAGTGTGAGTAGTTTACTTATACCTTTCAGTGAGAGGTGAACATATGTATAATATTGGTTAAATTATGGAAATGTTTATGTTTTATTATGAACTTCATGCATAATACAGTGATTTACGTAATTGGGTGTTACTACGTAGCCCGGAATTATGTCATCAGTGAATCATCAACTTGCCGGTTAAATATCTACGGTGTTCCAACGGCATGACTTGACCTCTAGGAGCATTGAAGATGTTCTACTGTTGCATGGTACAATTGTCAGATTAATAACCTAAGTGATCCTCCTGAATGGATTGTCCTTCTGGATTACTAGGGTTGTTTTACTGGTATAAGATATAAAGGTTGTCAGATTAATAACCTAAGAGATCCTCATGAATGGCTTGTCCTTCTAGATTATTAGGGTTGTTTAACTGATATAAGATATAAAATTTGTCAGATTAATAACTTAAGTGATCCTCCTGAATGACTTATCCTTCTGGATTATTAGGGTTGGTTAACTGATACATACTATAATATAATATTGCCAATTGGATAATTCAAGTTATCCTTATGAATGGTTTGACCTTCTAGTCTACTTGGATTAGTCAATTGACACTTATTACCACTAGCTAACCTAAGAAGGTGCTGAGTTATGGTTTATTATTACCACCAGCTAACCTAAGAAGGTGCTGAGCTATGGTTTATTATTACCACCAGCTAACCTAAGAAGTTGCTGAGTTATGGTTTATTATTACCTCCAGCTAACCTAAGAAGTTGTTGAGTTATGGTTTATTGTTATACTTCAGACCTACCGATTGATTTTCCAGTGACTTGAAAGTTAATTTTTGTAAGGTGACATTTCCAATATTTAACCAATACAAAGCATTTTGGATCCTTAAACTGAAGGGTACTTTTTATATTATTGTCTTATAACAATCTATCTACAAACAAAATTTAATTAAACTAATTATCAATCTAAGCTCACATCACAAGCTATCTCATGTTACACTGTTTTAACAATAACTTCACTATTCTCATTTTATTTCCTAATTATTAAAACTCTGTGTGGGATCGATCTTGGACTTAAACCGAGAAAACTACAATTCGACCACTTATATTTGGGTGTATAATATAAATCTGATCACAAAATAAGGGCGAATCACAACACGAGGAGCAACCTAAAATACCACCAGCACCACAAGAGGAGCCATTCCAGGGGACCTGAAGAATTTTTTCCACCAGAGAAGCCTCTACCACAAGATGATCAATCGTACATACTAGTGGATGATAGGACTGATAGACAGATCTTGCTAGGATTGGAGACCAGTATCCCCCAGTTGGATAAATGTATGACTACTTATGAACAAAACCAAGCTGAGATGTTGAGGCTATTTAGAGAGCATTTTGGTGGAGGCCCTTCTACTTCATAATTAGAGACACTGGAGATTCTATAGACCTTTGCTATCTCTTACTCATCTTTTATTTTATGCACTTGAATTTACTTTATGTTTTAAACTTGTTTTTGGTTTCGAACTTGTTTTTGTTAGTTAGTTTGTTTTATTAGTTAATGTGGAACTCATGTTTTTAAGTTAAGAGGATTATTTCATATAATTCACAGTTAAATTAGGTTATTATTCCCATGATTTGAGAGGATAGTCTTAATCTGATCACACTAGATTTTCATATTTTGGTTGTATATTATCTTAATATTTTTATGTAAACTTATTCTTATTTGCACAAATGGATTTCTTTATTTTGGAAACCTTATGAAATATTACTCTTTGCATATATAGTGGAGATGTAAAACTAATTGCAGAATTTGAGCTAATCTTTCTTTGAGAGATATTCTACATATACTCAAATAAGAATCTTCGATTCAACGGTAAATTTTCTTTGAATAATCTCATTAGCTTTGTTTTGATTAGCACTCATTAGATTGTATTGTTAGCATTATCCTTAAAATTTTTATTTAAGAATAATACAGATGTATGATTTATGGAAAATGATCTTAGGTCATTTTTGATTAATTTTAAGCCTTGACCATTTCTTTAACAAAATTATATCCCTAGTTAGCCGTGATTGAGCCTAAAAGAGTATAAATTATTTTCATATAACCCAAGAAATACCCGAGCCACATGAGAATATATATTAAACAAATTTTGGTATCTAATTTTCTTGCACCCTCTTCTAAATCAGTATGATATAGAAAAGCACAAGAAAAAGAAATGGTAGAAAAGAGTAAAGAAAAGAAAAGGGTGATTACTATTCAGAGAAAAGAAAAATATGAGGAAGAAATAAAAAGGGAAAGAAAGAAAAGAGCCAAGAAAGTGAAAAAATGGAAAAATAAAATAAAATAAATGAATGTGAAAGTCTTAGAAAGCTAGGAAGAGGTGTGCCACAATATAAGAAAGTATAGCTTTTGAATCTCATTGACGTCGTTTCTTAAACCCTAAACCAATGGCCACATTACAACCCTAAGAAAGTCATTTTTGATTCTAGAGGTCATGCATGTGTATTATCCTGTCAATCCAAAAAAAAAAATGGAGAATGTCAATAATATGTTTAATGTAGTGTTAATGTCCTTTCATGAGATTATGTCAAATTCCATTTCTATTCAAATAACTGCTCTTTTGATATATTACATGTGACATTATTTGCTTTGTTAACAATATTCCTATAACATGTAATTACTGAGTGAATAGTCACTATAACATATGTGTATTCTTTGCTGAGTGTATTCTAGGAAAGGATTGACATCAAGACTACCATGAAAGATGGTAATATTTCCTAAGTGATTTTTGAGATAAAGAAATCATTTCATACACACACAAGTTTTTCTAAAAATATATGGATAATATTACAATTAATGTGTGTTACTCTTTTAGTGATCAGAAAAAGGAAGAATTCTAGCAATACAGAGGAATGTTGATTTAATTATATCTATGAAAAGTAAGAATTATGAATTCTCAACTATTCAAGTTTGTAAGTAGCTTCATTGAAAACCTTCGCGAGACAAAACTCGTCTACTAGGGATCACCTAGAGGTTTAACGGTTTGTTGCATACGCTAAATACAATCGTGAAAATCTACGAAAGTGATTTTATTCTGCTTGTATTTACTAGGGACTTGTAAAGTTTAGGTTGGGAAGTGTGATTAACCCTATTTAATATGTAATTAAAATAGTTAAATAAATTAATTATGTAAGATAAACAATTAAAACTATAAATTAGGGTTAGTGCGTAAATAAGGGTTTTATGTGTGTAATGTCTGAAATTTATGGGTTTTTCTGCGAAAATCAAGGGGAGTAATATGTCAAAACTAGAACCAGAAAGGAGGCAAGTGTAATATCAACAAAGAACCTACAAGAGTACTGTGGATGCTCTTTACCACATTCTAGCAAATCAGCACCGTCTAGTCGGTGGTGGTGGCATCCGAACGGTTGTCTAAGTTGTGCATCATTATGCTTCCATCAGTAGCCT
>CAUOFW020007604.1:0-20413 GCA_963454935.2 Ilex paraguariensis
TGTAATTTCATTATTTTTATGTTGGTTAACATTCATTTTGTGGGATTATGCCAAGGTCCTTCCAATTGGTGGTTTGTTCTACTCTTTTAAAAAATGTGAGTAAAATTGTCTGCATTACATAAATTTGGTCCTCACGTGTAATTGCGAGTGGCGCGGTCGTGACCAGTCAGAGAATTCAATTTCTGAGGGTGAGAAAAGTTGGTTGGTTTGGCCAAAACTAAATTTGGATCCGTAATTGGAAAATGAACCTTTTGTGAACCTATCAGTACACGATCGCATCACACAATACGGTTTTGGTGTTCGAACATCATTGCGAATACTTTGCATAGCATTGTGCCGTTGGTTGAGTTATGTGTGGACTAGGTTGAGTAGATATGGTATGTCTTTGCTTCATGGTGATTACGGGAAAATGATTAAAATTTTAGACAGATCAGTTGAAGTTAGTTGGCGTCTTCTCTAGAAACTTTCACGAGACAACGCTCTTCCGCTAGAAGTAACCATGGGGTTTGACGGCGTTGTGCATAAGCTTAATGTATTCAGGTGCCAAAAAAAGTGGCGGCAATTTTTTTCTATTGAATTTGGCGCTCAACTAGACTGATGATTGAGCTTTTTAGGTCGCATATACTAGGAATTTGTCTCACTGTGGAATGTGACTAAGGACTTATTGTATGCCCTTAGAGTTTAACGAGTTGGGGTTCTAATTAGTTTTGTTTGACTTTGTTTTGAAGAGGAGAAATAAAAAATAACAATCGAAAAAATTGTTGGAACTTTGTATTGAGCTACCGGCAGGTCGAATGCTGCTTCCTACCGGTTGTACCCGTTGTGTCAAAAAATTATTACGGATTCTACCAGTAGAAAAAAATTCGTCTCCTAAACCCTTGAGATCCATTCCCTCAAACCTCTCCAACTGTGTCCGATAAACCCATGGAGGCCCTCTAGACCCATAATTCCTCTAGTTCCGCTAGATTCTTGTATTGACCTTTGATTTTCTCAAACGGGTCCAGAAAGATTGGCGCCCAGCTCCGTCTGCGGAATCTAATGAATTAGTCACCTAGCTAGTGTTCGCTTTTTCTCCATGACTTCTACGATTGTGCCAGAGATGACAAGGACAAAGGGAGTCCAAGGGACGACACCATCCAAAGTCTTGTGAACGAAGAGTGGGTGATATGGGCATTCATGCAAGGAAGAGAAGTATAGAGCGTATTCTTGAATACTAAATTCATGTAAGTCCAAATTCTCTTGAAACCTTAATCCCTTCGTGCCTCAAGCCTTTACCATAGGTCCAATGACGACATAGAATCCCTTATTTGAATTTCGGAGCTGTGGTTGAGCGCACACGCTCTAATTGCTATCAGCTTTGTTAATTTCATTATTTTTATGTTGGTTAACATTCATTTCGTGGGTTTATGCCAAGGTCGTTCCAATTGGTGGATTCGTTCTACTCTTTTAAAAATGTGAGTAAAATTGCCTGCAATACATAAATTTGGTCCTCACGTGTAATTGCGAGAGGCGCGGTCGTTACAGTTAGAGAATTCAATTTATGAGGGTGAAAACTTTGGTTAGTTTGGCCAAAAACCTAAATTTGGATCCGTAATTGGAAAATGAACCTTGTTTGTGAATCTCTTCAGTTGCACGATCGTATCACACAAATACGGTTTTGCTGTTCGAACATCATTGCGAATACTCTTGCATAGCATTTGGTTTGTCGTTGGTAGAGCTATGTGTGGACTAGATTGAGTAGATATGGTATGCCTTTGCTTTCATGGTGATTACGGGAAAATGATTAAAATTTAGACAGATCAGTTGAAGTTAGTAGGCGTCTTCTCTAGAAACTTTCACGAGACAACGCTCTTCCGCTAGAAGTAACCATGGGGTTTGACGGCGTTATGCATAAGCTTAATGTATTCAAGGTGCCAAAAAAAGTGGCGTGCAATTTTTTTTTCTATTGAATTTGGCGTTCAACTAGACTGATGATTGAGCTTTTTAGGTCGCATATACTAAGAATTTGTCTCGCTGTGATATGTGACTAAGGACTTAATTGTATGCCCTTAGAGTTTAACGAGTTGGGGTTCTAATTAGTTTTGTTTACTTTGTTTTGAAGAGGAGAAATTAAAAATAAGAATCAAAAAAATTGTTGGAACTTTGTATTGAGCTACCGGCAGGTCGAATGCTGCTTCCTACCGGTTGGTACCCGTTGTGTCAAAAACATTATTACGGATTCTACCAGTAGACAAATAATTCGTTCTCCAAAACACTTGAGATCCATTCCCTCAAACCTCTCCAACTATGTCCATAAACCATGGGAGGCCCTCTAGACCCATAATTCTCTCTAGTTCCGCTAGATTCTTGTATTGACCTTTGATTTTCAGAACGAGTCCTAGAAAGATTGGGTGCCCAGCTCCGTCTGGCGGAATCTAATGAATTAGTCACCTAGCTAGTGTTCGCTTTTTCTCCATGACTTCTACGATGTGCCAGAGATGACAAGCACAAAGGGAGTCCAAGGGACGACACCATAATCCAAGTCTTGTGAACGAAGAATGGGTGATATGCGCATTCATGTTGCAAGAAGAGAAGTATAGAGTGTATTCTTGAATACTAAATTCTTGTAAGGTCCAACTTCTCTTGAAACCTTAATCCCTTGGTGCCTCAAGCCTTCACCATAGGTCCAATGACGACATAGAATCCCTTATTTGAATTTCGGAGCTGTGGTTGAGCGCACACGCTCTAATAGCTATCAGCAATGTTAATTTCATTATTTTTATGTTGGTTAACATTCATTTCGTGGGATTATGCCAAGGTCCTTCCAATTGGTGGTTTCGTTCTACTCTTTTAAAAAATGTGAGTAAAATTGTCTGCATTACGTAAATTTGGTCCTCACGTGTAATTGCGAGTGGCGCGGTCGTGACAGTCAGAGAATTCAATTTCTGAGGGTGAAAAGTTTGGTTGTTTGGCCAAAAACCTAAATTTGGATCCGTAATTGGAAAATGAACCTTGTTTTGTGAACCTATTCAGTTACACGATCGCATCACACAAATACGGTTTTGGTGTTCGAACATCATTGCGAATACTCTTGCATAGCATTTGTGCCGTTGGTTGAGTTATGTGTGGACTAGTTGAGTAGATATGGTATGTCTTTGCTTTCATGGTGATTACGGGAAAATGATTAAAAATTTTAGACAGATCAGTTGAAGTTAGTAGGCGTCTTCTCTAGAAACTTTCACGAGACAACGCTCTTCCGCTAGAAGTAACCATGGGGTTTGACGGCGTTGTGCATAAGCTTAATGTATTCAAGGTGCCAAAAAAAGTGGCGTGCAATTTTATTTTTCTATTGAATTTGGCGTTCAACTAGACTGATGATTGAGCTTTTTAGGTCGCATATACTAGGAATTTGTCTCACTGTGGAATGTGACTAAGGACTTATTTGTATGCCCTTAGAGTTTAACGAGTTGGGGTTCTAATTAGTTTTGTTTTACTTTGTTTTGAAGAGGAGAAAATAAAAAAAAAAAAAAAAAAAAAATTGTTGGAACTTTGTATTGAGCTACCGGCAGGTCGAATGCTGCTTCCTACCGGTTGGTACCCGTTGTGTCAAAAAATTATTACGGATTCTACCAGTAGAAAAATAATTCGTTCTCCTAAACCCTTGAGATCCATTCCCTCAAACCTCTCCAACTGTGTCCGATAAACCCATGGGAGGCCCTCTAGACCCATAATTCCCTCTAGTTCCGCTAGATTCTTGTATTGACCTTTGATTTCTGAACGCGTCCAGAAAGATTGGGCGCGCCCAGCTCCGTCTGGCGGAATCTAATGAATTAGTCACCTAGCTAGTGTTCGCTTTTTCTCCATGACTTCTACGATTGTGCCAGAGATGACAAGGACAAAGGGAGTCCAAGGGACGACACCTTAATCCAAAGTCTTGTGAACGAAGAGTGGGTGATATGGGCATTCATGTTGCAAGAAGAGAAGTATAGAGTGTATTCTTGAATACTAAATTCATGTAAGGCCCAACTTCTCTTGAAACCTTAATCCCTTCGTGCCTCAAGCCTTTACCATAGGTCCAATGACGACATAGAATCCCTTATTTGAATTTCGGAGCTGTGGTTGAGCGCACACGCTCTAATAGCTATCAGCTTTGTTAATTTCATTATTTTTATGTTGGTTAACATTCATTTCGTGGGATTATGCCAAGGTCGTTCCAATTGGTGGATTCGTTCTACTCTTTTAAAAATGTGAGTAAAATTGTCTGCATTACATAAATTTGGTCCTCACGTGTAATTGCGAGTGGCGCGGTCGTGACAGTCAGAAAATTCAATTTCTGAGGGTGAAAACTTTGGTTAGTTTGGCCAAAAACCTAAATTTGGATCCGTAATTGGAAAATGAACCTTGTTTTGTGAATCTCTTCAGTTGCACGATCGTATCACACAAATACGGTTTTGCTGTTCGAACATCATTGCGAATACTCTTGCATAGCATTTGTGCCGTTGGTAGAGCTATGTGTGGACTAGATTGAGTAGATATGGTATGTCTTTGCTTTCATGGTGATTACGGGAAAATGATTAAAAATTTAGACAGATCAGTTGAAGTTAGTAGGCGTCTTCTCTAGAAACTTTCACGAGACAACGCTCTTCCGCTAGAAGTAACCATGGGGTTTGACGGCGTTGTGCATAAGCTTAATGTATTCAAGGTGCCAAAAAAAGTGGCGTGCAATTTTTTTTTCTATTGAATTTGGCGTTCAACTAGACTGATGATTGAGCTTTTTAGGTCGCATATACTAAGAATTTGTCTCACTGTGGAATGTGACTAAGGACTTAATTGTATGCCCTTAGAGTTTAACGAGTTGGGGTTCTAATTAGTTTTGTTTTACTTTGTTTTGAAGAGGAGAAATAAAAAATAACAATAAAAAAATTGTTGGAACTTTGTATTGAGCTACCGGCAGGTCGAATGCTGCTTCCTACCGGTTGGTACCCGTTGTGTCAAAAAAATTATTACGGATTCTACCAGTAGAAAAATAATTCGTTCTCTAAACCCTGAGATCCATTCCCTCAAACCTCTCCAACTGTGTCCGATAAACCCATGGGAGGCCCTCTAGACCCATAATTCTCTCTAGTTCCGCTAGATTCTTGTATTGACCTTTGATTTTCAGAACGAGTCCAAGAAAGATTGGGCGCCCAGCTCCGTCTGGCGGAATCTAATGAATTAGTCACCTAGCTAGTGTTCGCTTTTTCTCCATGACTTCTACGATTGTGCCAGAGATGACAAGGACAAAGGGAGTCCAAGGGACGACACCATAATCCAAAGTCTTGTGAACGAAGAATGGGTGATATGGGCATTCATGTTGCAAGAAGAGAAGTATAGAGTGTATTCTTGAATACTAAATTCATGTAAGGCCCAACTTCTCTTGAAACCTTAATCCCTTCGTGCCTCAAGCCTTTACCATAGGTCCAATGACGACATAGAATCCCTTATTTGAATTTCGGAGCTGTGGTTGAGCGCACACGCTCTAATAGCTATGAGCTATGTTAATTTCATTATTTTTATGTTGGTTAACATTCATTTCGTGGGATTATGCCAAGGTCGTTCCAATTGGTGGATTCGTTCTACTCTTTTAAAAAATGTGAGTAAAATTGTCTGCATTACATAAATTTGGTCCTCACGTGTAATTGCGAGTGGCGCGGTCGTGACAGTCAGAGAATTCAATTTCTGAGGGTGAAAACTTTGGTTAGTTTGGCCAAAAACCTAAATTTGGATCCGTAATTGGAAAATGAACCTTGTTTTGTGAATCTCTTCAGTTACACGATCGTATCACACAAATACGGTTTTGTGTTCGAACATCATTGCGAATACTCTTGCATAGCATTTGTGCCGTTGGTAGAGCTATGTGTGGACTAGATTGAGTAGATATGGTATGTCTTTGCTTTCATGGTGATTACGGGAAAATGATTAAAATTTTAGACAGATCAGTTGAAGTTAGTAGGCGTCTTCTCTAGAAACTTTCACGAGACAACGCTCTTCCGCTAGAAGTAACCATGGGGTTTGACGGCGTTGTGCATAAGCTTAATGTATTCAAGGTGCCAAAAAAAGTGGCGTGCAATTTTATTTTTCTATTGAATTTGGCGTTCAACTAGACTGATGATTGAGCTTTTTAGGTCGCATATACTAAGAATTTGTCTCACTGTGGAATGTGACTAAGGACTTAATTGTATGCCCTTAGAGTTTAACGAGTTGGGGTTCTAATTAGTTTTGTTTACTTTGTTTTGAAGAGGAGAAATAAAAAATAACAATCGAAAAAATTGTTGGAACTTTGTATTGAGCTACCGGCAGGTCGAATGCTGCTTCCTACCGGTTGGTACCCGTTGTGTCAAAAAAATTATTACGGATTCTACCAGTAGAAAAATAATTCGTTCTCCTAAACCCTTGAGATCCATTCCCTCAAACCTCTCCAACTATGTCCGATAAACCCATGGGAGGCCCTCTAGACCCATAATTCTCTCTAGTTCCGCTAGATTCTTGTATTGACCTTTGATTTTCAGAACGGTCCAAGAAAGATTGGGCGCCCAGCTCCGTCTGGCGGAATCTAATGAATTAGTCACCTAGCTAGTGTTCGCTTTTTCTCCATGACTTCTACGATTGTGCCAGAGATGACAAGGACAAAGGGAGTCCAAGGGACGACACCATAATCCAAAGTCTTGTGAACGAAGAATGGGTGATATGGGCATTCATGTTGCAAGAAGAGAAGTATAGAGTGTATTCTTGAATACTAAATTCATGTAAGGTCCAACTTCTCTTGAAACCTTAATCCCTTCGTGCCTCAAGCCTTTACCATAGGTCCAATGACGACATAGAATCCCTTATTTGAATTTCGGAGCTGTGGTTGAGCGCACACGCTCTAATAGCTATCAGCTATGTTAATTTCATTATTTTTATGTTGGTTAACATTCATTTCGTGGGATTATGCCAAGGTCGTTCCAATTGGTGGATTCGTTCTACTCTTTTAAAAAATGTGAGTAAAATTGTCTGCATTACATAAATTTGGTCCTCACGTGTAATTGCGAGTGGCGCGGTCGTGACAGTCAGAGAATTCAATTTCTGAGGGTGAAAAGTTTGGTTAGTTTGGCCAAAAACCTAAATTTGGATCCGTAATTGGAAAATGAACCTTGTTTTGTGAATCTCTTCAGTTACACGATCGTATCACACAAATACGGTTTTGGTGTTCGAACATCATTGCGAATACTCTTGCATAGCATTTGTGCCGTTGGTAGAGCTATGTGTGGACTAGATTGAGTAGATATGGTATGTCTTTGCTTTCATGGTGATTACGGGAAAATGATTAAAATTTTAGACAGATCAGTTGAAGTTAGTAGGCGTCTTCTCTAGAAACTTTCACGAGACAACGCTCTTCCGCTAGAAGTAACCATGGGGTTTGACGGCGTTGTGCATAAGCTTAATGTATTCAAGGTGCCAAAAAAAGTGGCGTGCAATTTTATTTTCTATTGAATTTGGCGTTCAACTAGACTGATGATTGAGCTTTTTAGGTCGCATATACTAAGAATTTGTCTCACTGTGGAATGTGACTAAGGACTTAATTGTATGCCCTTAGAGTTTAACGAGTTGGGGTTCTAATTAGTTTTGTTTTACTTTGTTTTGAAGAGGAGAAATAAAAAAATAACAATCGAAAAAATTGTTGGAACTTTGTATTGAGCTACCGGCAGGTCGAATGCTGCTTCCTACCGGTTGGTACCCGTTGTGTCAAAAAAATTATTACGGATTCTACCAGTAGAAAAATAATTCGTTCTCCTAAACCCTTGAGATCCATTCCCTCAAACCTCTCCAACTGTGTCCGATAAACCCATGGGAGGCCCTCTAGACCCATAATTCTCTCTAGTTCCGCTAGATTCTTGTATTGACCTTTGATTTTCAGAACGGGTCCCAGAAAGATTGGGCGCCCAGCTCCGTCTGGCGGAATCTAATGAATTAGTCACCTAGCTAGTGTTCGCTTTTTCTCCATGACTTCTACGATTGTGCCAGAGATGACAAGGACAAAGGGAGTCCAAGGGACGACACCTTAATCCAAAGTCTTGTGAACGAAGAGTGGGTGATATGGGCATTCATGTTGCAGGAGAGAAGTATAGAGTGTATTCTTGAATACTAAATTCATGTAAGGCCCAAATTCTCTTGAAACCTTAATCCCTTCGTGCCTCAAGCCTTTACCATAGGTCCAATGACGACATAGAATCCCTTATTTGAATTTCGGAGCTGTGGTTGAGCGCACACGCTCTAATTGCTATCAGCTTTGTTAATTTCATTATTTTTATGTTGGTTAACATTCATTTCGTGGGTTTATGCCAAGGTCGTTCCAATTGGTGGATTCGTTCTACTCTTTTAAAAATGTGAGTAAAATTGCCTGCAATACATAAATTTGGTCCTCACGTGTAATTGCGAGAGGCGCGGTCGTTACAGTTAGAAAATTCAATTTATGAGGGTGAAAACTTTGGTTAGTTTGGCCAAAAACCTAAATTTGGATCCGTAATTGGAAAATGAACCTTGTTTTGTGAATCTCTTCAGTTGCACGATCGTATCACACAAATACGGTTTTGCTGTTCGAACATCATTGCGAATACTCTTGCATAGCATTTGTGTCGTTGGTAGAGCTATGTGTGGACTAGATTGAGTAGATATGGTATGCCTTTGCTTTCATGGTGATTACGGGAAAATGATTAAAAATTTAGACAGATCAGTTGAAGTTAGTAGGCGTCTTCTCTAGAAACTTTCACGAGACAACGCTCTTCCGCTAGAAGTAACCATGGGGTTTGACGGCGTTGTGCATAAGCTTAATGTATTCAAGGTGCCAAAAAAAGTGGCGTGCAATTTTTTTTTCTATTGAATTTGGCGTTCAACTAGACTGATGATTGAGCTTTTTAGGTCGCATATACTAAGAATTTGTCTCACTGTGGAATGTGACTAAGGACTTAATTGTATGCCCTTAGAGTTTAACGAGTTGGGGTTCTAATTAGTTTTGTTTTACTTTGTTTTGAAGAGGAGAAATAAAAAATAACAATAAAAAAAATTGTTGGAACTTTGTATTGAGCTACCGGCAGGTCGAATGCTGCTTCCTACCGGTTGGTACCCGTTGTGTCAAAAACATTATTACGGATTCTACCAGTAGAAAAATAATTCGTTCTCCAAAACACTTGAGATCCATTCCCTCAAACCTCTCCAACTATGTCCCATAAACCCATGGGAGGCCCTCTAGACCCATAATTCTCTCTAGTTCCGCTAGATTCTTGTATTGACCTTTGATTTTCAGAACGAGTCCTAGAAAGATTGGGTGCCCAGCTCCGTCTGGCGGAATCTAATGAATTAGTCACCTAGCTAGTGTTCGCTTTTTCTCCATGACTTCTACGATTGTGCCAGAGATGACAAGGACAAAGGGAGTCCAAGGGACGACACCATAATCCAAAGTCTTGTGAACGAAGAATGGGTGATATGCGCATTCATGTTGCAAGAAGAGAAGTATAGAGTGTATTCTTGAATACTAAATTCTTGTAAGGTCCAACTTCTCTTGAAACCTTAATCCCTTGGTGCCTCAAGCCTTCACCATAGGTCCAATGACGACATAGAATCCCTTATTTGAATTTCGGAGCTGTGGTTGAGCGCACACGCTCTAATAGCTATCAGCAATGTTAATTTCATTATTTTTATGTTGGTTAACATTCATTTTGTGGGATTATGCCAAGGTCCTTCCAATTGGTGGTTTCGTTCTACTCTTTTAAAAATGTGAGTAAAATTGTCTGCATTACGTAAATTTGGTCCTCACGTGTAATTGCGAGTGGCGCGGTCGTGACAGTCAGAGAATTCAATTTCTGAGGGTGAAAAGTTTGGTTGGTTTGGCCAAAAACCTAAATTTGGATCCGTAATTGGAAAATGAACCTTGTTTTGTGAACCTATTCAGTTACACGATCGCATCACACAAATACGGTTTTGGTGTTCGAACATCATTGCGAATATTCTTGCATAGCATTTGTGCCGTTGGTTGAGTTATGTGTGGACTAGATTGAGTAGATATGGTATGTCTTTGCTTTCATGGTGATTACGGGAAAATGATTAAAATTTTAGACAGATCAGTTGAAGTTAGTTGGCGTCTTCTCTAGAAACTTTCACGAGACAACGCTCTTCCGCTAGAAGTAACCATGGGGTTTGACGGCGTTGTGCATAAGCTTAATGTATTCAAGGTGCCAAAAAAAGTGGCGTGCAATTTTATTTTTCTATTGAATTTGGCGTTCAACTAGACTGATGATTGAGCTTTTTAGGTCGCATATACTAGGAATTTGTCTCACTGTGGAATGTGACTAAGGACTTATTTGTATGCCCTTAGAGTTTAACGAGTTGGGGTTCTAATTAGTTTTGTTTTACTTTGTTTTGAAGAGGAGAAATAAAAAAATAACAATCGAAAAAATTGTTGGAACTTTGTATTGAGCTACCGGCAGGTCGAATGCTGCTTCCTACCGGTTGGTACCCGTTGTGTCAAAAAAATTATTACGGATTCTACCAGTAGAAAAATAATTCGTTCTCCTAAACCCTTGAGATCCATTCCCTCAAACCTCTCCAACTGTGTCCGATAAACCCATGGGAGGCCCTCTAGACCCATAATTCCCTCTAGTTCCGCTAGATTCTTGTATTGACCTTTGATTTTCTGAACGGGTCCCAGAAAGATTGGGCGCCCAGCTCCGTCTGGCGGAATCTAATGAATTAGTCACCTAGCTAGTGTTCGCTTTTTCTCCATGACTTCTACGATTGTGCCAGAGATGACAAGGACAAAGGGAGTCCAAGGGACGACACCTTAATCCAAAGTCTTGTGAACGAAGAGTGGGTGATATGGGCATTCATGTTACAGGAAGAGAAGTATGGAGCGTATTCTTGAATACTAAATTCATGTAAGGCCCAAATTCTCTTGAAACCTTAATCCCTTCGTGCCTCAAGCCTTTACCATAGGTCCAATGACGACATAGAATCCCTTATTTGAATTTCGGAGCTGTGGTTGAGCGCACACGCTCTAATTGCTATCAGCTTTGTTAATTTCATTATTTTTATGTTGGTTAACATTCATTTCGTGGGTTTATGCCAAGGTCGTTCCAATTGGTGGATTCGTTCTACTCTTTTAAAAATGTGAGTAAAATTGCCTGCAATACATAAATTTGGTCCTCACGTGTAATTGCGAGAGGCGCGGTCGTTACAGTTAGAAAATTCAATTTATGAGGGTGAAAACTTTGGTTAGTTTGGCCAAAAACCTAAATTTGGATCCGTAATTGGAAAATGAACCTTGTTTTGTGAATCTCTTCAGTTGCACGATCGTATCACACAAATACGGTTTTGCTGTTCGAACATCATTGCGAATACTCTTGCATAGCATTTGTGTCGTTGGTAGAGCTATGTGTGGACTAGATTGAGTAGATATGGTATGCCTTTGCTTTCATGGTGATTACGGGAAAATGATTAAAAATTTAGACAGATCAGTTGAAGTTAGTAGGCGTCTTCTCTAGAAACTTTCACGAGACAACGCTCTTCCGCTAGAAGTAACCATGGGGTTTGACGGCGTTATGCATAAGCTTAATGTATTCAAGGTGCCAAAAAAAGTGGCGTGCAATTTTTTTTTTCTATTGAATTTGGCGTTCAACTAGACTGATGATTGAGCTTTTTAGGTCGCATATACTAAGAATTTGTCTCGCTGTGATATGTGACTAAGGACTTAATTGTATGCCCTTAGAGTTTAACGAGTTGGGGTTCTAATTAGTTTTGTTTTACTTTGTTTTGAAGAGGAGAAATTAAAAAATAAGAATAAAAAAAATTGTTGGAACTTTGTGTTGAGCTACCGGCAGGTCGAATGCTGCTTCCTACCGGTTGGTACCCGTTGTGTCAAAAACATTATTACGGATTCTACCAGTAGACAAATAATTCGTTCTCCAAAACACTTGAGATCCATTCCCTCAAACCTCTCCAACTATGTCCCATAAACCCATGGGAGGCCCTCTAGACCCATAATTCTCTCTAGTTCCGCTAGATTCTTGTATTGACCTTTGATTTTCAGAACGAGTCCTAGAAAGATTGGGTGCCCAGCTCCGTCTGGCGGAATCTAATGAATTAGTCACCTAGCTAGTGTTCGCTTTTTCTCCATGACTTCTACGATTGTGCCAGAGATGACAAGCACAAAGGGAGTCCAAGGGACGACACCATAATCCAAAGTCTTGTGAACGAAGAATGGGTGATATGCGCATTCATGTTGCAAGAAGAGAAGTATAGAGTGTATTCTTGAATACTAAATTCTTGTAAGGTCCAACTTCTCTTGAAACCTTAATCCCTTGGTGCCTCAAGCCTTCACCATAGGTCCAATGACGACATAGAATCCCTTATTTGAATTTCGGAGCTGTGGTTGAGCGCACACGCTCTAATAGCTATCAGCAATGTTAATTTCATTATTTTTATGTTGGTTAACATTCATTTTGTGGGATTATGCCAAGGTCCTTCCAATTGGTGGTTTCGTTCTACTCTTTTAAAAAATGTGAGTAAAATTGTCTGCATTACGTAAATTTGGTCCTCACGTGTAATTGCGAGTGGCGCGGTCGTGACAGTCAGAGAATTCAATTTCTGAGGGTGAAAAGTTTGGTTGGTTTGGCCAAAAACCTAAATTTGGATCCGTAATTGGAAAATGAACCTTGTTTTGTGAACCTATTCAGTTACACGATCGCATCACACAAATACGGTTTTGGTGTTCGAACATCATTGCGAATATTCTTGCATAGCATTTGTGCCGTTGGTTGAGTTATGTGTGGACTAGGTTGAGTAGATATGGTATGTCTTTGCTTTCATGGTGATTACGGGAAAATGATTAAAATTTTAGACAGATCAGTTGAAGTTAGTTGGCGTCTTCTCTAGAAACTTTCACGAGACAACGCTCTTCCGCTAGAAGTAACCATGGGGTTTGACGGCGTTGTGCATAAGCTTAATGTATTCAAGGTGCCAAAAAAAGTGGCGTGCAATTTTATTTTTCTATTGAATTTGGCGCTCAACTAGACTGATGATTGAGCTTTTTAGGTCGCATATACTAGGAATTTGTCTCACTGTGGAATGTGACTAAGGACTTATTTGTATGCCCTTAGAGTTTAACGAGTTGGGGTTCTAATTAGTTTTGTTTTACTTTGTTTTGAAGAGGAGAAATAAAAAAATAACAATCGAAAAAATTGTTGGAACTTTGTATTGAGCTACCGGCAGGTCGAATGCTGCTTCCTACCGGTTGGTACCCGTTGTGTCAAAAAAATTATTACGGATTCTACCAGTAGAAAAATAATTCGTTCTCCTAAACCCTTGAGATCCATTCCCTCAAACCTCTCCAACTGTGTCCGATAAACCCATGGGAGGCCCTCTAGACCCATAATTCCCTCTAGTTCCGCTAGATTCTTGTATTGACCTTTGATTTTCTGAACGGGTCCCAGAAAGATTGGGCGCCCAGCTCCGTCTGGCGGAATCTAATGAATTAGTCACCTAGCTAGTGTTCGCTTTTTCTCCATGACTTCTACGATTGTGCCAGAGATGACAAGGACAAAGGGAGTCCAAGGGACGACACCTTAATCCAAAGTCTTGTGAACGAAGAGTGGGTGATATGGGCATTCATGTTACAGGAAGAGAAGTATGGAGCGTATTCTTGAATACTAAATTCATGTAAGGCCCAAATTCTCTTGAAACCTTAATCCCTTCGTGCCTCAAGCCTTTACCATAGGTCCAATGACGACATAGAATCCCTTATTTGAATTTCGGAGCTGTGGTTGAGCGCACACGCTCTAATTGCTATCAGCTTTGTTAATTTCATTATTTTTATGTTGGTTAACATTCATTTCGTGGGTTTATGCCAAGGTCGTTCCAATTGGTGGATTCGTTCTACTCTTTTAAAAATGTGAGTAAAATTGCCTGCAATACATAAATTTGGTCCTCACGTGTAATTGCGAGAGGCGCGGTCGTTACAGTTAGAAAATTCAATTTATGAGGGTGAAAACTTTGGTTAGTTTGGCCAAAAACCTAAATTTGGATCCGTAATTGGAAAATGAACCTTGTTTTGTGAATCTCTTCAGTTGCACGATCGTATCACACAAATACGGTTTTGCTGTTCGAACATCATTGCGAATACTCTTGCATAGCATTTGTGTCGTTGGTAGAGCTATGTGTGGACTAGATTGAGTAGATATGGTATGCCTTTGCTTTCATGGTGATTACGGGAAAATGATTAAAAATTTAGACAGATCAGTTGAAGTTAGTAGGCGTCTTCTCTAGAAACTTTCACGAGACAACGCTCTTCCGCTAGAAGTAACCATGGGGTTTGACGGCGTTATGCATAAGCTTAATGTATTCAAGGTGCCAAAAAAAGTGGCGTGCAATTTTTTTTTTCTATTGAATTTGGCGTTCAACTAGACTGATGATTGAGCTTTTTAGGTCGCATATACTAAGAATTTGTCTCGCTGTGATATGTGACTAAGGACTTAATTGTATGCCCTTAGAGTTTAACGAGTTGGGGTTCTAATTAGTTTTGTTTTACTTTGTTTTGAAGAGGAGAAATTAAAAAATAAGAATAAAAAAATTGTTGGAACTTTGTGTTGAGCTACCGGCAGGTCGAATGCTGCTTCCTACCGGTTGGTACCCGTTGTGTCAAAAACATTATTACGGATTCTACCAGTAGACAAATAATTCGTTCTCCAAAACACTTGAGATCCATTCCCTCAAACCTCTCCAACTATGTCCCATAAACCCATGGGAGGCCCTCTAGACCCATAATTCTCTCTAGTTCCGCTAGATTCTTGTATTGACCTTTGATTTTCAGAACGAGTCCTAGAAAGATTGGGTGCCCAGCTCCGTCTGGCGGAATCTAATGAATTAGTCACCTAGCTAGTGTTCGCTTTTTCTCCATGACTTCTACGATTGTGCCAGAGATGACAAGCACAAAGGGAGTCCAAGGGACGACACCATAATCCAAAGTCTTGTGAACGAAGAATGGGTGATATGCGCATTCATGTTGCAAGAAGAGAAGTATAGAGTGTATTCTTGAATACTAAATTCTTGTAAGGTCCAACTTCTCTTGAAACCTTAATCCCTTGGTGCCTCAAGCCTTCACCATAGGTCCAATGACGACATAGAATCCCTTATTTGAATTTCGGAGCTGTGGTTGAGCGCACACGCTCTAATAGCTATCAGCAATGTTAATTTCATTATTTTTATGTTGGTTAACATTCATTTTGTGGGATTATGCCAAGGTCCTTCCAATTGGTGGTTTCGTTCTACTCTTTTAAAAAATGTGAGTAAAATTGTCTGCATTACGTAAATTTGGTCCTCACGTGTAATTGCGAGTGGCGCGGTCGTGACAGTCAGAGAATTCAATTTCTGAGGGTGAAAAGTTTGGTTGGTTTGGCCAAAAACCTAAATTTGGATCCGTAATTGGAAAATGAACCTTGTTTTGTGAACCTATTCAGTTACACGATCGCATCACACAAATACGGTTTTGGTGTTCGAACATCATTGCGAATATTCTTGCATAGCATTTGTGCCGTTGGTTGAGTTATGTGTGGACTAGGTTGAGTAGATATGGTATGTCTTTGCTTTCATGGTGATTACGGGAAAATGATTAAAATTTTAGACAGATCAGTTGAAGTTAGTTGGCGTCTTCTCTAGAAACTTTCACGAGACAACGCTCTTCCGCTAGAAGTAACCATGGGGTTTGACGGCGTTGTGCATAAGCTTAATGTATTCAAGGTGCCAAAAAAAGTGGCGTGCAATTTTATTTTTCTATTGAATTTGGCGCTCAACTAGACTGATGATTGAGCTTTTTAGGTCGCATATACTAGGAATTTGTCTCACTGTGGAATGTGACTAAGGACTTATTTGTATGCCCTTAGAGTTTAACGAGTTGGGGTTCTAATTAGTTTTGTTTTACTTTGTTTTGAAGAGGAGAAATAAAAAAATAACAATCGAAAAAATTGTTGGAACTTTGTATTGAGCTACCGGCAGGTCGAATGCTGCTTCCTACCGGTTGGTACCCGTTGTGTCAAAAAAATTATTACGGATTCTACCAGTAGAAAAATAATTCGTTCTCCTAAACCCTTGAGATCCATTCCCTCAAACCTCTCCAACTGTGTCCGATAAACCCATGGGAGGCCCTCTAGACCCATAATTCCCTCTAGTTCCGCTAGATTCTTGTATTGACCTTTGATTTTCTGAACGGGTCCCAGAAAGATTGGGCGCCCAGCTCCGTCTGGCGGAATCTAATGAATTAGTCACCTAGCTAGTGTTCGCTTTTTCTCCATGACTTCTACGATTGTGCCAGAGATGACAAGGACAAAGGGAGTCCAAGGGACGACACCTTAATCCAAAGTCTTGTGAACGAAGAGTGGGTGATATGGGCATTCATGTTACAGGAAGAGAAGTATGGAGCGTATTCTTGAATACTAAATTCATGTAAGGCCCAAATTCTCTTGAAACCTTAATCCCTTCGTGCCTCAAGCCTTTACCATAGGTCCAATGACGACATAGAATCCCTTATTTGAATTTCGGAGCTGTGGTTGAGCGCACACGCTCTAATTGCTATCAGCTTTGTTAATTTCATTATTTTTATGTTGGTTAACATTCATTTCGTGGGTTTATGCCAAGGTCGTTCCAATTGGTGGATTCGTTCTACTCTTTTAAAAATGTGAGTAAAATTGCCTGCAATACATAAATTTGGTCCTCACGTGTAATTGCGAGAGGCGCGGTCGTTACAGTTAGAAAATTCAATTTATGAGGGTGAAAACTTTGGTTAGTTTGGCCAAAAACCTAAATTTGGATCCGTAATTGGAAAATGAACCTTGTTTTGTGAATCTCTTCAGTTGCACGATCGTATCACACAAATACGGTTTTGCTGTTCGAACATCATTGCGAATACTCTTGCATAGCATTTGTGTCGTTGGTAGAGCTATGTGTGGACTAGATTGAGTAGATATGGTATGCCTTTGCTTTCATGGTGATTACGGGAAAATGATTAAAAATTTAGACAGATCAGTTGAAGTTAGTAGGCGTCTTCTCTAGAAACTTTCACGAGACAACGCTCTTCCGCTAGAAGTAACCATGGGGTTTGACGGCGTTATGCATAAGCTTAATGTATTCAAGGTGCCAAAAAAAGTGGCGTGCAATTTTTTTTTTCTATTGAATTTGGCGTTCAACTAGACTGATGATTGAGCTTTTTAGGTCGCATATACTAAGAATTTGTCTCGCTGTGATATGTGACTAAGGACTTAATTGTATGCCCTTAGAGTTTAACGAGTTGGGGTTCTAATTAGTTTTGTTTTACTTTGTTTTGAAGAGGAGAAATTAAAAAATAAGAATAAAAAAATTGTTGGAACTTTGTGTTGAGCTACCGGCAGGTCGAATGCTGCTTCCTACCGGTTGGTACCCGTTGTGTCAAAAACATTATTACGGATTCTACCAGTAGACAAATAATTCGTTCTCCAAAACACTTGAGATCCATTCCCTCAAACCTCTCCAACTATGTCCCATAAACCCATGGGAGGCCCTCTAGACCCATAATTCTCTCTAGTTCCGCTAGATTCTTGTATTGACCTTTGATTTTCAGAACGAGTCCTAGAAAGATTGGGTGCCCAGCTCCGTCTGGCGGAATCTAATGAATTAGTCACCTAGCTAGTGTTCGCTTTTTCTCCATGACTTCTACGATTGTGCCAGAGATGACAAGCACAAAGGGAGTCCAAGGGACGACACCATAATCCAAAGTCTTGTGAACGAAGAATGGGTGATATGCGCATTCATGTTGCAAGAAGAGAAGTATAGAGTGTATTCTTGAATACTAAATTCTTGTAAGGTCCAACTTCTCTTGAAACCTTAATCCCTTGGTGCCTCAAGCCTTCACCATAGGTCCAATGACGACATAGAATCCCTTATTTGAATTTCGGAGCTGTGGTTGAGCGCACACGCTCTAATAGCTATCAGCAATGTTAATTTCATTATTTTTATGTTGGTTAACATTCATTTTGTGGGATTATGCCAAGGTCCTTCCAATTGGTGGTTTCGTTCTACTCTTTTAAAAAATGTGAGTAAAATTGTCTGCATTACGTAAATTTGGTCCTCACGTGTAATTGCGAGTGGCGCGGTCGTGACAGTCAGAGAATTCAATTTCTGAGGGTGAAAAGTTTGGTTGGTTTGGCCAAAAACCTAAATTTGGATCCGTAATTGGAAAATGAACCTTGTTTTGTGAACCTATTCAGTTACACGATCGCATCACACAAATACGGTTTTGGTGTTCGAACATCATTGCGAATATTCTTGCATAGCATTTGTGCCGTTGGTTGAGTTATGTGTGGACTAGGTTGAGTAGATATGGTATGTCTTTGCTTTCATGGTGATTACGGGAAAATGATTAAAATTTTAGACAGATCAGTTGAAGTTAGTTGGCGTCTTCTCTAGAAACTTTCACGAGACAACGCTCTTCCGCTAGAAGTAACCATGGGGTTTGACGGCGTTGTGCATAAGCTTAATGTATTCAAGGTGCCAAAAAAAGTGGCGTGCAATTTTATTTTTCTATTGAATTTGGCGCTCAACTAGACTGATGATTGAGCTTTTTAGGTCGCATATACTAGGAATTTGTCTCACTGTGGAATGTGACTAAGGACTTATTTGTATGCCCTTAGAGTTTAACGAGTTGGGGTTCTAATTAGTTTTGTTTGACTTTGTTTTGAAGAGGAGAAATAAAAAAATAACAATCGAAAAAATTGTTGGAACTTTGTATTGAGCTACCGGCAGGTCGAATGCTGCTTCCTACCGGTTGGTACCCGTTGTGTCAAAAAATTATTACGGATTCTACCAGTAGAAAAATAATTCGTTCTCCTAAACCCTTGAGATCCATTCCCTCAAACCTCTCCAACTGTGTCCGATAAACCCATGGGAGGCCCTCTAGACCCATAATTCCCTCTAGTTCCGCTAGATTCTTGTATTGACCTTTGATTTTCTGAACGGGTCCCAGAAAGATTGGGCGCCCAGCTCCGTCTGGCGGAATCTAATGAATTAGTCACCTAGCTAGTGTTCGCTTTTTCTCCATGACTTCTACGATTGTGCCAGATGACAAGGACAAAGGGAGTCCAAGGGACGACACCTTAATCCAAAGTCTTGTGAACGAAGAGTGGGTGATATGGGCATTCATGTTACAGGAAGAGAAGTATGGAGCGTATTCTTGAATACTAAATTCATGTAAGGCCCAAATTCTCTTGAAACCTTAATCCCTTCGTGCCTCAAGCCTTTACCATAGGTCCAATGACGACATAGAATCCCTTATTTGAATTTCGGAGCTGTGGTTGAGCGCACACGCTCTAATTGCTATCAGCTTTGTTAATTTCATTATTTTTATGTTGGTTAACATTCATTTCGTGGGTTTATGCCAAGGTCGTTCCAATTGGTGGATTCGTTCTACTCTTTTAAAATGTGAGTAAAATTGCCTGCAATACATAAATTTGGTCCTCACGTGTAATTGCGAGAGGCGCGGTCGTTACAGTTAGAAAATTCAATTTATGAGGGTGAAAACTTTGGTTAGTTTGGCCAAAACCTAAATTTGGATCCGTAATTGGAAAATGAACCTTGTTTTGTGAATCTCTTCAGTTGCACGATCGTATCACACAAATACGGTTTTGCTGTTCGAATCATGCGCGAATACTCTTGCATAGCATTTGTGGTTGGTAGAGCTATGTGTGGACTAGATTGAGTAGATATGGTATGCTTTGCTTTCATGGTGATTACGGGAAAATGATTAAAAATTTAGACAGATCAGTTGAAGTTAGTAGGCGTCTTCTCTAGAAACTTTCACGAGACAACGCTCTTCCGCTAGAAGTAACCATGGGGTTTGACGGCGTTATGCATAAGCTTAATGTATTCAAGGTGCCAAAAAAGTGGCGTGCAAATTTTTTTTTTCTATTGAATTTGGCGTTCAACTAGACTGATGATTGAGCTTTTAGGTCGCATATACTAAGAATTTGTCTCGCTGTGATATGTGACTAAGGACTTAATTGTATGCCCTTAGAGTTTAACGAGTTGGGGTTCTAATTAGTTTTGTTTTACTTTGTTTTGAAGAGGAGAAATTAAAAAATAAGAATAAAAAAATTGTTGGAACTTTGTGTTGAGCTACCGGCAGGTCGAATGCTGCTTCCTACCGGTTGGTACCCGTTGTGTCAAAAACAATTATTACGGATTCTACCAGTAGACAAATAATTCGTTCTCCAAAACACTTGAGATCCATTCCCTCAAACCTCTCCAACTATGTCCCATAAACCCATGGGAGGCCCTCTAGACCCATAATTCTCTCTAGTTCCGCTAGATTCTTGTATTGACCTTTGATTTTCAGAACGAGTCC
>CAUOFW020007605.1:0-20410 GCA_963454935.2 Ilex paraguariensis
CAAATTAAAACTTACCTTTTGACGGGGTCCAGCACGTCTAAAATGTGTTCCCCTTGGCCTGCTCTTGTGAACAATGATCTGCAATGAAGGTATGACTGATGTTTAAACAGGGGTCAGTTATCATTTTTGCACTGGCCTATAGCCCCTTCTAACCCAAAAAATCCTGTTGTTGAAGACTCATCATAAACAATCTCCTTTATGTTTGTAAGAAATAGAGGAAGCCACCCTTGGTAATGTAAACACCAACTTTTTAACAAAATTAAATCCATTGGTAACCTCCAGGCCCATGAATGTTCAAACCAACCCTCTCCAGACACATTTGTGCTGATAGAAAAACAACTAATTTTGCAGTGAAATCACAATAAGAATTCTACTTCCCGATGCTTGAAAAGATAAAAAAATTCTTTCAACCCAAACATATGTGGAAAAACTAACCTTTTGGGCATTAGTATCATTGTCATTGACAAAATACTGCCCAGCAAAAACAAGTTTATTCCCATTGATCAATGCAAATCAAAATTCTCATGTGGCAAATGCTAAAGCTGTTTAACATACAATTACATCATATCCAAAATTACTTACTTACCAACAGAGTATGCAGGATTGTCATGCAATGAGTTTGGATAAGTCTGCTTTAGGGGTATGCATCAACCTAAGAAACAATTCTGCATAAGATGGTATACACACCGAATTATATAAATTGCAGCTCAAGTCTAGCATCCTAACATCCAATAAAAAATAGAGCAACAATACATTGTTTGACCTCTTATTATAGCCTCAATGCTCTATTTAATTGTTGAAAAGATATAAGAAAAAAGGAAAAATAGACTGGAACATTTTTTCAAATTATCAAGCACCCAATTGTTTTTTGAGTAACATGTCATATTCTGAAGAGACCATTAAACAGAGGATTAAAATATGTAATTCACCTGCCAAAATCACACAAACCCCTTATTCCACAACAAATCACACAACCCCCCCCCCCAAACCCAAAAGAAAAACGAAAATTAACTACTAAATCATAGATTTGCCATAAATTTTCACTTAATAACATTCAGATACATTACGTATAATATAAGAATGTGTACCAATAGAGAAGTTAACGCAGGCGATGACGGATTGGAAAGGGCTAGTTGTATAAAGGACGGCAAGCGATTGGTGTCGCCACATGCGGAGATGGAGTAGGCTCCACAATAATTCTTTTCAGCACAACGGAGCTTATGTTCTAAGCGATTGATGTGTGAGTCAAAATCCTAGGAAAACTACAAATTTTCAACAAACACGATTCTTTCAATATAATGAACTATGCTTCTACTCCACTGTCGGGCACAACAATATTCGCTGTGTGTGAGTTGATGTTATCCACCTTTTGTTATAAAGATGAGAGCTAGTAGATGATGGGATATTGAGAATTTATTGTGAGAGTTGGTAGCATCTGGTTTGCAGTTGATCTAGAAGACGTAAAGTTGGATCAAATTTTAACCAATAATTGGTCTAATCAATGTACAGTAAATATTGATATTCACTATAAGAATAAATTTGGAGGATAAATATGACATAATTATAGTATTGGAGGATAAAAGTAGAAAAAAAATATTTTTCATGTATGCTGATATTTTAAAGTAGTATAGATATAGATATGGACAAATAATATCACTACTAATGTTTCAATACTCTAAATTCAGCAACGGGGACAAGTCAAATCTATACAATGGAATTCGGTAAATATATTACACTTTCATCTCCAATAAAAAAAGAGGCATAAGTATTAAATTGAAGTTTAAAAAAATTACACTGGCTTATTAATTCAATTTGTCCAAAATTTACTCATCAATACCACCACTTTTGGACTTTTAACAGGGCGACATCACCAAAATCTTTAACAACCATTTTTTAATCAACCACTTATTACAATTGACCTCTTAATTAATGGATTGATGACAAAGGTAGCACAACCACTGCCCAGCTGGCCTGCTACGAAGTTTTGCACCTTCGGTGGGAGATAGACATAAAAACAGGGTCTGAGTTTAACTTTTTTTAACCTAAACGGGTCTAATAAATTAGATGAATAAAGATAAAAACTATCCGGCCATTGTGTCAATTTTTTATTATTAAGAGAGTCAAAAATATTTATATTATTAACCTTTAAGACTTTTTTAATAGGACTATATCACAATAAATATGCAATAGATATTTCCTATATAGTGAAGAACTTAATATGATAGGTCTTGATAATTAATTTTTAGTATTTTTGACTAAAAATATCCTATGGTGCAGAGTAGGGGTGTCCATGGGCTGAGTTATCCACGGATCCCGTTACTTGGCTCGAAACTCGATAGACCCGATAGTTGACCCACCCGAGCCCGAGCCCAATATACTTAAAAAGAGGGTTCGGGTTTGCCCCCAAACTCATTACCCGACCCGAAGCCCGGCCTAAGAGTCCGCCTACAAGCCCAACCCAACCTACCCTTCTTTCAAAAAAGTTATACTTTTAGACCATTAAATTTAAAATTTAAAATTTGAAATAAGTCTCTCAATATAGAAATTTGAAATTTTAAAATTTAGATGTTATAAATAATGCATTATTTTTTTTCCATGTATTAAGTATATAAGTTTTAAATGGTAGAGTAATACAAATGACAAATAAGTTAGTAGGTGTCAACCTAGTTGTGATTTATTCATTCAATGATATATAGTTTATTATTTTATTTTTATCTATTTTGACTTTAACTTTTGATTCAAAAATATAATTTACACAAATATTAAGTTACAAAAATATTCATTATTTGTAAATAAAGATGTATATAAAAAATCCCGCAAATAGACCCGCCCATAGGCCCGCCCAATAGGATCACGGGTTGGGTTGCGGGTAACCTATCCCTACCCAAAGTCCGGCCCGGTATCTCACTTGGATAAGGGCTTGGGCTTACACTACCCAAGTTCGGCTCAAAAAAAATTTCACTGACTTGACTCGGCCCATGGACACCCAAATGCAAAGTCTATATGATCTTGCTATTTAATTAATATAAATATATTATTATTATTGTTATTATTATTATTATTATTATTGTGGCTGCTTAGCACCCGCCCACAGTTATTTCGAAATTCCACTTGATTCCCCCGCCGGGCTACCTCAGTCTATTGCAACCCATGGTCAAAACATTTTTGGGGAGAAAAAATGGTGAAATATTTTCTTTTTTTATTAAAACGAACAGAAATAGAAAATAAAAAAGACAAAAGACAAAAGACAAAAGATAACGGTAAAACATGACACCTTTTCATCAAGCTGTGTCACAAAGCATACATCTTGGTTTATAAATAAGATTGGAGTGCTTTGTTCTTTGTCCAAAATTATCTTTGCTTGGATGTCTTCGGGTTTGACTTTAACACCCAAGGTTATCATTTTTTCAGTAAAATGTAATGCATAGGGGTTAAATTACAACAAGAAAGTAACCTAAAATCTTAGGATTGATCCAACAAAATATGAATATTAGGTCAGGTTACAATAATTTTAGAACAAGTTAAAATGTTTGATAGTGTTTAGGATAAATTCTTGCATTTTAAGATTGATCCTAAAATATTGCGATCGATTTTACACATTCCAAAAAATTAAACTCCAAAAAATTTGAAATTTAGCCTACAAAAATATATTTTGTATTTGGGTACCACAAAAAATACTTTTTGATGTCATACATTTATTTATTTATTTTTCTCTTTTTTGGAGAGGGAAAGGGAGAAAAAGACTTGAATTCTAAATCTCAGGAAAGAAAAATCTTTACAACACAATGACTACCATTTATGCTTGCCTTTATTTGTGCATTCTAAGATTGAATCACATTTTCGGGCTGGCCGGGCAGAACCAGAAATTAGTTTAAAGATGGAACTTTTAACTAGGCCCACCTCTATAACATTAACTAATTAATGACCTTTGGCTTCTACAAAGATGACTATAATTTTATGTATGTTAATAAAATAGTACACATAACAATTCTAAACTCTATTAAAATTTAAACCATCCATAAAAAAGATTTCATAAATATGAAACATCAAAAAAAATTATAAATGCAAAAAAAATTGTCATTACTAAATAAATTACATTTTACCAAATGGTCTATTGAAATCAACCACTAATTACAATTGAGTCACACACGTATAGAGATATAATAAATAAAATATATTTCCAATTGAGCATCAATTTGAAGAATTGAATAGGAATTAAAAAATAAATAAATAAAAATTAAAGAAATAAGAGTAAACGTCGCTCTAGAATTCAATTGAAACAAGTTAATCATCAATCTTATAAAATTAAAAATCAATCGAAGGTCATATTACAAACAATTTAAAATTGAATTGTGATCTTAAAATCAAAGAATTAGCAAATAAACAAATCAAAGTCAATTTTAATGGTGGACACAATTTATTATATCTAAAAACTAGTCATAATCTGTGCCTGAAGGCATAACAAAATATAAAATTCGAGCATCTAAAAAATGGATCTCATTATATTAATTTTTTTAAAAATATATTAATTACAAATTAATCAAATATTAAATGATTAAATATATGATAGAAATGAGTGATATAATATTTTTAGGGAATAAATATATAAATGATTAAATATATGATAGAAATAAGTGATGCGATTTGACGTTTGAATTTGACAAATAGATGATAGATGAGATAAGTGATTGATGATGATTTTAAAGAAAAAAATATGACTGAAATAAAAATTAAACACAATCATATTTTATTATATAGATATAACTAAATAATTTATATTTCTTTAAAAAGTAAACATATGTGGAAAACATTGTTTTTCATTTTTACCCTCCAACAATGTCATTATATCCTTCGTATCCATCATATTAAATGGCACACAAACCCTAAGTACCTCTCTCCCATTCTCTCCTTTTTCAACCGTGTCTCTTTCTCTCCCTTGTGTCTTCACAATTCTCACCCGTCTTTTGCCTCTCTCTCTCTCCTTTTCCCAACCATTGCTCTCTCTCTTCAAAAATTGCCCAGCACCTCAACGGAAACCATCCATTTCCATTAGTTACTCCATCCCTCACTCTCTCCTCTCCCTCTCCCTCTCCCCTATGAACTGACAAATCGTCCATTAACAACCCTCTGTTCACCTTCTCCATCTGAGCTCTTCAGTTCTCCACTGCCTCGTATCGTCCCGAATAACCCTATTACGACTACGATCTTCTCTCATTAATTTTCAAACAAAAATCTCCATAGTTGTTAATACCCTGCAATTTTAACATTTCACTATCAAAATCGATCCTTTCGGAATCAACTATTGTATTTATCCTTTACACAAGAACGCAAAGATTTCAGTTTTTTCGTCGGAAGTCACAAACAAATACATATATATATATATATATATATACATTGAGAGAGAGAGAGAGAGAGAGAGAGAGGGGGGGGGAGGGATACCCGACAAATTCTTGGCCACGTTGAGACTAGGGGACTCAAATGATTACATATCTCCGTCACAGGGTTGCGTTGTTTCTCTTGAGGCTAGTTCCACAAGGCAAGACAAATCACAGGTAACAATTATTTCTTTTTGGGGTTTCTTATATAGATACCTCGTGTTTACTGTCAAGTGTCAATTGTGGAAAGCATTTGTTTTTGTTTAATTGATCTCTACTTCATCTCCAACTATGATGTAAAATTTCCGATGCAATTTATTTGGGGATTTACCTTCTGTTTTGTTAAAACGATGATCACATAGTTTTCTGGCTGTTTTTCCAACTGTTATCAACTTAGGCGCAACTCTTTTTAGCTATTCACAATTTATTTAATTTTTTGCCTTAGTTCTTAAGAACAAATGTCATAATACCTTATGAAGTTTCCAACTTTTGTGGACCATTCTGATTAAACTTGGCTCTGTTAATGATGATGTTTGTTTGTCTTAAACAGAACCTTGAGAAAGTTGGGACTGCACTAAACGAGGACATGTATATAAATGATAGTTTATATGTGGCATGCTTTGTGAGTAATTGTGGTTTCTTATTGGTTCCTCTAACTTCAAAATTCTTGTTCCCTGCAGTCCGAAGGATACTCTTTGGACGGAGGTGAGACTATTCTCGAATTGAAGGTTTATTATTCAAAGAAAATGCTGACTGATGCAATTCATTGGGATTTTTTTTTATATGTTGATCATATGCCTAACCTACACAAGAAGAATAAGGATGTGAAAACCCTATTGCAATATTAATTAACGACTTGCATTCTTGGGAATATACATTTTTCCGCCTATTATGATTTGTTCTCTTTTGTTTTTTTTTGGTGGTTGTGATTATCATTCCTTATCCCAAATTGCTTTCTATAAATCTTGAACCAGTGTGGCCTTTCTATATACAGGGGACTTCTTTCACCATTCTTACAATTCTGGACCAAAATACTGGAACATTCATTGGCACATGCGGTAATAATGCTTGTGTGAGTGTTCGGTTGCACCAATAGCAATGTATCTTCCTTTTTCTTAATGTTTATCTCGAGTAAAATTTGTAAGATATCACCCTATTACACAGTTGACATGAAATTAATCTATGTGGGCAATCAGTACTTGGTTATGGCATGTGGTACACTAAAATGTGCTTCTAATGGAAAAGCTTGCAGAAGTAGTTTAGGCATGGCCCAACATGGACTTTTTTCTATTCTTTGTCTGCCTTTCAAACATCCATCCCCTACCCTTGGTCCTCATTTGTATTTAACATTATACTAATATATATTGTTTGCTTCCAGGTACTTTCAAGTTGACATGTCAATTTATAGAGGACTACCCGAATAAACCACCAACAGTGGAATTTATCTCCCAAATGTTTCATCCAAACAGTAAGTTGGAATTTAAACTACAGATTGTCATTTTTGTTATAATTTGTAATAATTAGTAACATTCAAGTTTATGATCATATATTCTTCTTTATATATCCTGAGTGAAGAGGCTCCAGTAGACTATTAGAGCTATCATTAAGAATCACATTTGCCAAGACTTGTGTCTTAGGTATTTATCCACTACCTGCTCATTTTAGTTAATCCATTGTGTATGTAGATTATGGTGTGTAGGATGGTTTATTTGAGTTGTTATGCTTGTTGGTGTGTGTCATGATTTATCAAGTCTGTCTTCCAATATCAAGGCTATCAGTCTTCTCTATTTAGACTTCCAAATATTTTTAGAAATCTACTGACCATTTATCGTGTTCCCTTATATTGCTTCTACATCAATTTCTGTGTTTTCCTGTTAGTACTACAACACTTGTGGCCTTTTATATTGAATCGAAATGAACCTCCAAAATTATGCCTTTTTTCTCAGTAGTAGGCATGTTGGAATTCTTTGGCGACACTAGCAACCTTGTTCGAAAATGCTTAAAATACCCCACATTTCAAATGTGTGGATAATATTAATGAGGTTGTGGAACACATGCTCTTTAGATGTGAATAGAGTCCAAGGGTTGATTTGTTGCATATATGGGGTACAATGTTAATTAATTTACTATTTATCGAAAAAAATAAAAATAATTAACAAGTGTTTAATTGGTGATGTTTACTTAGGTTCTAATTTTATGTTGCTATAACTTTTTGGATGAGCCTCTTGAAATCACTTACAGCTACTGGGATGGGGCAGGCCATAGGTGAGTGATCCAAGGAAAATGGTCATATTTGTGGTGTCTTGTTAGTCTCTCTCTTCTTTGTGTTTGTAGTATTTTTTTTATTTTTATTCTTCTTAACCTTTTTGTCTTCGCAATTCTGCAGGTTTAGTATCTCAGGTTAGTAAAAGCGTTTCCATATGAGAGTTTCTTCGGGCTGTCCAGCAGCAACTTGCACCTACGTTTTGTGAGATCCGGACAACTTCAATGGAGAATTTGCTTTATGTGAAGAAAATCTTATCATTCCTCATGTAAGATAATCTTATAGTTCCTATTCAATTACATTTTTCATCAATAATGGTTGATTTGCACTAACTTGCATGTTTATGTTTTTTTTTTTTTTTTGTTGTTGTGGTTAATGGAATTTCAGCAACAAAGTTTGTATGAGCTGATTATTAACAAGGCTAGAGGAAAGGTGGACCAGTGTTATTTAAGGCGTAAAGCGAACCGAAGCGACCAAGACTCCTAACGCCTAGGCGAGAAGCGAGAAGCGAGAAGCGAAGCGACACGCTTTACCGAAGCAAAGCGAACAGTTAAAAAAATATATATATTTTAGTTTAATTACTTCTAAACAATCTAAGTTCTAATTTTATATATACTAAATATTTAAATGCAAGTAAAATCATAAACATTTAAATTAAAAAAATACTAATAATATCTCAAATCTTAATAACAGTCATAACTTAAACATTTAAATTCAAACAAATACTAACAATTGTATACATTTTCATATTGACAGGGTAGGACAACAAAAGAAGCAGAATCAGGACAACAACAGAATTAGCAACAAAAAAAAAAGAAGCAGAATGAGGATAAAAAAAAATAAAAGCAACACAGGACAATAAAATCGAAGCAGCAACAGAATAAAAAAAAAATAGAAGCAGAATGAGCTAAAAAAAAAACAGAAGCACAATGATCATGATAGGAGCAGAATCAATTTTAAACAATTTTATATGTAATTATATACTGAATAAAAAAAAGCAAAACAGAGACACATTTTACATGTACTAAAATAATTAAACATGGTATAAGCATAGACCACTTTTTGGTACCATTTGTATATATATAAGAAAAGGGAAAAGTATAATCAAGACATATCAGAGACACTTTTTTGTAGAAGAATCTATTATTTACCCTCATTTCTGATACTCTGTTTCCTTTTTTTTATCATAATTGTCATGCAGTGCAGTCGCTTGACTCCCACATCCCACAAATATTCTAAATAAATTCAGCATAAGGAAAAAAAAGGAATGTGTTTTGTTCGAAACATTGTTTATTAGAAAAAAAAAAAATAGACTAGCAATAGTCTAAAAAAAAAGTCATTAGTGATTGAAAAATAAAAGAGACTACTAACCTGTAATCAGAAAAAAAAAAAAAAAAAAAGTGAAGCAGAATCGCTTTTTATAATAAAGCGTTCGCTTTTTCGCTTTTTTTTCGCTTTTTTCTCGCTTCGCCTGGGGTCCTCCAGGTGAGATAAGCTCGCCTCGTCTCGCTTCTCGCCTAGGCGAGCTTTTCAAAACACTGAGGTGGACTGGTAATGTTTAAATCCCTTGACTACTGCAGTTTGTAGATAGTTCACATCAATTTTTTTTTTTGCCTTGAGACTTTAAGAGGTGAAATCTATATATTCTCTCCATTTTATCTCTCTATTGGCAAAAACTTTATATACAAAATAGAATGTTCTTTAGATAATCTGTTTGGGTTTTTGGTCTGGATTCTATAATCATCTTAAGTGCTTGTAAAATTTGGAGATGCAGTCAGCATGTTTTTTTTTTTTGGTCTTATGTTGGTATATACCCATTTTTATTTTTATCTTTGATAAATGATAACTTGCAAAAATGTCTATATTAGTTGTCTGTGATATGAAACTATCATTGTTGGGCTATTATGCAGTCCTTTTATTGATCTACAAGTAAATGCTTAGTACTTTCATGGGAAAAGATTTCTACCAATGCTTAAAGAGTTTTTTCTCAATTTCACGAAATCCATAATTTTTGAAAATTACACAATTATTAGTTAGGTTTATTCTTTATTTTGTATTTTTCTTTAATTATGAATGTAATTACATACACTTATTTTCAGTTCAAAAACAATTTACCTTTTGTTTCATTTCAGGTCCTAGCCAAGGGGGATAATTGAGTAAGTATTGAATTGTTATGCTATTGGGACTCACACATCAAGCAAAGCATCGTACTATTGTTATGTTCCGAAAGGTAAGGATTGTATTGAAAATAAGTTATACATGAGCAAACAAAAGTACAACTAATATTGTCCAACAAAATAGAGAAGAAAGACCAGAATTTAGAGGGAAGTAAAGAGGATACTCAACACTTCCCTAAGAATTCAAGTCCTAAGGTTTTACAAAAATAGTCCTCAAAAGGAATTATGCTAAGCAGTTGAGAGCAAGATCCCAAAGATGCACCATCCTAAGATTCTGGGTGGAGTACTTGAATTTAGTAGACATGAGTTTGTCCTTGATTGCTTGTTTGATGACTTGAATTAAAGAGTTGTGATCCCTGAATTGGATAGAGAACACTCTGAAGTTCCTCTCCATCCATATATGATAAACCGTAGAAACAAGGCTAAACTTAAGGATGACAGAGAGCATATATTTTCCCCTCTAATTGATAGCAACCCAATTAATGAAGGAGTGTCAAGGAGAAGGAGACCACTGAGTTTGGCTGCTAGTGAGAATGGATCTCCAAACACCATGGAGAAGGTGCACTCAAAAAAGAGATAAGCATGAGACTCGGGGAATTGTTTGCAAAGGATGCATCCTAAATCCACTTGATTGGCAAGAGAATGAGCTTTGTCTTTGGTATATAATCTTTGCCTAATGGCTAGCCATAAAATAAAGCTCATCCTGGGAATGAGATGTGTGTGCCAAAAAAGCTTCGACCAAGGAATTTTCTGACCAGTTTCTCTGATGTAGTGCCAAGCAAAAGTGGTAGAAAATCGACAATTTGCAGTGAGAGACCATAGGACTTTGTCATCAGCAAGATGGTTGGGGGAATAAGTAGACATAGAATCAACAATCCTGGCCAAAGCAGGAGAAGAGGCGTTGGGCTAGCATCATTGAGACCTAGAGATGATGCAGCTAAAGTTGGATCTCATGGTGAAAGCAGAGGCAAGCATGGGATATGATCATCGGAACAGATGCAATTGCAAGCATAATGCATGCAGGCAGAATTCCAATCCTTGAGTCTCTTAATGCTCAATCCACCTCATCCTTAAGTTTGCATACCTCAGTCCATGCCACTTTAGCTCCAGTTTTTTCAAATCAACCCCCTTCCATAAGAACGCCCTCATGAGCTTTTCAATTTTGTCGATTACTAATTGCGGAAAAGCAAGATGGGAAGACCAGAAGACTTGAATGGAGCTAATGATAGAAGTCACAAGTTGAAGCCTACCAGCATACAATAGCAATCGATTAGTCCAGGTTCTAATTCTCATTCTGATTCTCTCCACAAGACCTTTACAGTGTTGTTTTTTGAGTCTAGATGCGATGAGAGGAATGCCCAAATACGTTACTAGGAGGTCCCTTTTTGACAGGCCCATAAGTTGAGAGATTTGGGATTTGACATGAGGTTGAGTTCCATAGTGATAGATATAACTTTTTCCCTGGTTAATCTGCAATCCATAAATGGCTTGAAACTGTTGCATTAAAAGATGGAGGACCTTAACAGACGCAAGGTCACCATGACTGAACATCAGAAGATCATCAGCAAAGGCAAGGTGGCTGAGATTGATTTTCTTGCATCTCTAATGAAACTTAAGGATGGAGAGAGATGTTCTTTTGTACAATAAGGGTAAGCACCTCCATTGCAATGACAAATAAGTAAGGAGACATGGAATCCCCTTGTCTGACTCTCCTTTTGCTAGGAAAGAAACCAGTAAGTTCACCATTAATACAGACAGAGAATCTTGGAGATGATAAGCAAGCAAGAATCCACGTCCTCAACTTGCAAGGAAAATTAAAAGCTTCAAGAGTCTCTAGTAAGAAGTTCCAGTCAAGGGAGTCAAATGTTTTTATGAGATCAATTTTGATGGCACATCTTGGTGAACCTTTGTCATTATGGTAGTTCCTTAAAAGCTCTTGGGCTAAAAGAATGTTATCCCCTATACTTCTTCCTTGAATGAATGCAACTTGGTTTGTATTGATAATATCAAGTAAAATTCTTTTGATTCTAGAAGCAATAATTTTGGAAATAACCTTGTAAATGGTGTTACAACAAGAAATAGGTCTATACTCACTCATGATGCTAGGGTTGGGAATTTTGGGGACAAGGGCCAGAATGGTGGTATTAAGCTCTTTGAGGAGTTTTCTAGTAGTAAAGAATTCCTGAATAGCAGCACATACAAGATCCCCAATAATAGGCCAAGATTTTTTAAAAAAGTATGATTGTAACCATCAGGCCTAGGAGCTTTCATATCCTTGAGGGAGAAGAGAGTATTCTTAATTTCATCATAAATAACCTTTAGTTCCATTTCAGCAGTTTGTGTATCAGTGAGTTTTTTTTGTACTATCTCAAAAAGCATTACTCTTCTTTCATTGGATGAATAGGAAGGGCCACTTGAGCCCGAGAGCCTTTGGAAAAAATCAACTGCCTCATCTTTGACCTCCTATACACCTTCAGCAGTTTTCAAGGATAGAATCTTTTTTCTGTTTCGCTTGTCAACCATAGATTTGAAGAAAAAGGAGGTATTTAGATCCTCTTCATTCAACCATTGTATCCTAGATTTTCGTTTTATGACAATCTCTTCATTCCTAGTAGCCTCAAGGTATTTAGAAAGGAGGTGTCTCTCTTCCAATCTAATATTAAGATCAATTTGACTGACATCCAGTTTGGCTTGACAAATTTCAAGGGTAGATTTGGCTTCATTGGCCCTAGTAGATGTTTCCCCTAATTCTTTGCTTTTACCTTTAAGTATAGCCTTTAATCTCTTGAGCCTGCAACATAATTGGAATTGAAATGATCCATTATCCCAAACACCCCGGGCTTGATTGACCATCTCAAGAAAGTTAGTTCTATCTACCAAGTAATTAAAAAATTTGAAAGGAGTTCTCTTTTTTATGATTTCTTCCCCAATTTTGACCACAACAAGACTGTGATCAGAAACTCAAGGTGCTAAAAATTCTGCACTTAACTGTTGGATCATATTGTTCCAAGCTTCATTGACAAGAGCTCTATCAAGTTTCCTTGAGATACTGCTTCCCATAACTCTCATATTTGACCAAGTAAATTGAAATCCAGAGTATCTCAGATCAACAAGTTCATATTCTTGCAAACAGGTGTCAAAATCTTCCATTGAATTGGTCCATTTCCCTGAACAACCCTTAGTTTCATTGAGACTTCTGATGGTGTTAAGGTCACCAAGAATTAGCCACGGTTCAAAACAAAAGACACCTGCATGGTATTTGATGTTCCTCCATAAATCCCTCCTATCATGCTCCTCATTAGATGCATAAACCACAGAGATGAAAAAAGATGATTTATTATCAAGATGCTGCACATGAAAATGAATAATCTGATCTGTCTTAGAAATTCTGCTGACATGTAAGCTATTTGAAATTCCAAGCTACCCAAATTCTTCCCAAAGTATGGCAATTATAGTTATCAACATAACTCCAGTCCCTAAACACTTGCCTCATAATGAAGGCCTTAGTAACTTGTCTTACTCTTGTTTCCAAAATCCCAATAAAGTCCAATTGATTATAATTAATAAACTTCCTTATTTCTTCTTGCCTAGAGGTCTTGTTGAGCCCTCTGATGTTCCAGCTTGCCGCTTTGATCATTGCAAAAGAGATTTGCTAAGCTTAAGGTGCTCAAAACCCGTAATTTTGTTCTTTTCAGAACCCTTTTTCTTGTCTTTCTTCTTTTTAATGTTTTCTATCGTTTTGCATTTAGTATCAACAACTTCAATCACACAACTATCATCTATATGCTTGCCATAGTTGGAAGAGGGGTTAGATGGAAGTTTGACAATTAATTGCCCCGTTTTCATTTCAAGGACAAAGAAATTGTTAAGAGAGGGTAACAGAATGACATTGCTATCAGCAAGTGGGGGGGGGGGGGGTATTAATGTTTATAGAAGTTACCTGATTATCTTCTAGAATGGTAGGCAGGGTTCCATTAGCTGGGATAGCAAAAGAAGAGGAACTATTGTTATGTTGTTGGGGCCAACAATTCACCTTTTGTTGGATTTGTGATATTCTTCTATTTTAGACTGATTCTATGTTGGTAACATTGTTTCTAGCTAGGGAACACACTTTTATGTCAAAGTAATGGAAGTTGATGTTCCTTGAGCATAGATCAGTGTTATCAGTATTAAACAATCGAGTGTATTACAATATTATCTTGTTCCATCAGTCTACCAACAAGGACATTGTATTTTTATGCTAAATGTGAGTATTTGATTCGATTATGCCATCCAATTTATTCTTTTTTCAATAGGTCCAATGCTATTTGTTATTTTAAGTTGAGACTTCTAGTCATTCAAATTGCTATTCATTATTTTACGTTGAGACTTCAAGTCATTCAAATTTATTAATGGGTGTTGTGTGGGATTATATTTCTTTGGTAAGAGAATGCAAGCAATGTAAACCATTATTAGAGATTTGAGTTATAAATTTTTTATTGTATGTAAGTTAGATATTTGAAGGTGTCCCATAGATTGAAATTGTACAGTGTAATTTTATTTATCGTCTAAAATAATTTACATGTAACGCACGTGTCCATCAATTAGTTAATAAAAAAATATGAGATCCGCCCACGTGGACAAACATATAACTTTGGGCATTTTGTTGCCAATAACCACCAGAGAAATCATTAATTATCCTTGACAAACGCCACCAAACTTAATGAGGACCTTTTGGGATCGTGAGTTTCATACGATTTTTTGTAAGATCTTAGTCCAAATAAGCCAACTCCAATTTTATATATCACTAATTCTCTATTCGAATTCTCATTATACAACAAGATTGACTTAAATTACGATAAATAAGCCCCTGAAAAGAAAAGTGGAAAAAACACCTATTTTTATGGTGATACGAGGTGTAACAACAAATCCTAAACTGTTCTTACATTGTTGAGATACTTGGACGTTAAAGCCGTGCCCACATCTTTAACAAATGAACCCATTGCTGCGTACTCTGCAAAGCCTCTTTCCATTGATTTACACCTCAAAAACGGAGGAAAAAACAGCCAAAATGCGGTAACCATCACGAACCCTATAGTTAATGGGGCCGTGACGATCCAAGGCAACTGCCACCGGACGAAAAAGGCCTTCTTGCTTGCAACCTCAACCATCAAAGAGACACCTTGGAGCAAAAAGAACCCTGTGATTTCCCATGTGGGCCATGTACGACCCAAGTAATAAAATATAAGCTCGTGCATTATGGCGGACACCATAAATGTGCTGAAAATGGCAGGAAGTGGAGCCCATTTTCGGCCCATGACACGAGATGAAGTATGGAGCACAGGTTCGTAAACAGTCGGGCGTAGAATTCGGGTCACCATTATGTTCCATCTTCGACCCCAGAAGTCTTGGAGAGAGGTTGAGAGGTAGGGTTCATTGAACTGTGGCTCAAGCTCCATGCCCAACAGGGCTCGAGCCAGGGCTGCCACTAGGGCTAGTAATGTTTCCAAACCTAAGTATATATGGAGACTATAGACAAACCATAAGACCTTTGGATGTAAATGCTCACTATAACCATACAAACGGAGCAAAATAGCTATACATAGAAACTTTATAGCATAATTCCAAATTGGTTTTAGGCCTTTTTGGGAGGTTTTGGGAGATGGGTTTTGTTCACTATGGTCATTTTGGGAGGTTTTGGGAGACGTGTTTTCTTTATTATGGTCTTTTAAGTGTTTTGGAGAAGGGGTTTCATTGATTTTAATGGGGAGACAAGCAAGTGCTATAAAAAGGGGAGGAGAGAGAAATGGGTCAGATAAAGGACCCTTGCCAAAGGCAAAGAGCAGGAGTTTGAAGTTGGCAAGCCAAGCTATGAAGAAAGCAGTTGAGCCTCCAAGGTGCATGGTGTGTAGATTGAGAGGGAGACGTAGGTTGAGATATACCACAGGGATGAGAGAGAAGAGTCTGAGCTTTCCTTTGGGGACAATCTTGCCTGCAACATAGCAGTAGAATAAAGACACACAGGCTAAAAGATATACCTTGATACAGTTGTTGATCTCTCCCTCCATGTATGATTTGATAATGGTGATGATTTCTAGCTCCATCTCTCTCTCTTTCTCTCTCTCTCACTTGTTCTGCAACACTTAGCTTGTTTGGTCCTTTATTTATGGGACTTCGATTATGATAGGTAAAAAAAAATATTTGGTATCAGACCTCTATATTTTATTTTTTTATGAGAAGAAGGAGACCAGACTGGGGGAGGAGAAGAGGAAGAAAGTCAAGGGATTCATTCACAGATGAGCCCTTGCATATACCAGAGAGACTTGTGAGCCTTGTGTGTATTTTTTTAGTAAAAAAAATTTATTATTTTTTGTAAGTGTTAATTATTTTTATCACTTTTTACACCTACGAATGATAAAAATATTCAAAAAAAAAATGACAAATGTCGACATAATATAATTATTTTTTGATACCTAGACAACTCCTTATTTGTTAGGATGGCAAATGATAAAAGTTCTTTTTGTACCGGCCAAAAGTCTCAATGGTGTAAATCATTATCTGCCTTCGATAGAGAATCTTATGCTAATAGCCAGAACCGATTTGTCGGTCTGTCCAGTTGGCTGTTCATTAATCCGATAGAGATTTATTATGCTAAGTCACCTCGGTGGCTTGGGGTGGAGGCAAAATTAAAAATAAATACTATATTTTAATTTATTATATTATATTTGATATTTAAAGATTTATAAAATGAAAAAACCCACCTATATATATCAAAAAAAATTAAAATTAAAATGAGAGTGGAGCACAGCCCCTGGCCTTATTAGATCCGCCCGCGCTTGGCTTTATCCCGTACCCTTTGTAAAAAGGTCCGCCATTGTCTTGTTTTGCCCACCCCATTGGAAAATTACTGAAAAGAGTTCGTCAAAAATGGGGTACTGGATTCGCAAGAGTGCACAAATTTCATGAGAAGGTCAACCCTGGTTGGTGATTTTCAGTAAAATTGTATTTTTATTAGGGGTGTCAAGCAACTATTTTATTATCTTTTTTTAGATTCAACTTTAAAAATTAGTAACTTAAACATAACATCTAAATCACAGTTAATAAGGCATTGGATAGCCCTTTTTGTGTCTAAAATAATCTTAGCCAAATTATCTTTATGATTAAAAAATTTGAAATAAATTTGTTCTTTTTTATCTTGAGTTAATAAACTATCATTCTATTAGCCTTCCAAGTCTGAACTTTCTAACCAAAAATCTAGATACGATCGAATACAATTTTCCACTTATATATGATGATCAGCTATCTATATTTATAAGATAAAAAAAAAGTATTAAAAATGATCTCTCCTACAAGTTTTACGTGGGGGGAAGCATTGCCCGTTTATTTATTCGATTGTTTATTTTGGTTATATTATTATTATTATTATTATTGCACCACTTCGATTATTGAATCACTGCCATTGAAAGTCAACTCATGGCTCACACTATTGCGATATTGACTGCTCAATTCCACGTCATGCGCACTGGCTGAGCCTTTCAGACAACAACTTCGATGCACTGCAGGAAAAGAAAAAAAAAAAAAAAAAGCTCTTCAATAATGAAGTTCTGGTCGGCTCAAAGACAACTTGAACCATTCTAAATGAAAGTATTTTATTCTAACATATTTTTGTATTTGTAGTTTCTATATTCCAATGTTATGCCTATATGCATTTACTTGGTCAATCTGAGATAAGATTGTATTAAATTTAATTTTTTTTTTTAAAAAAAATCTACAAAAGTGACTGTTACCTGTATTGTAAATAATATTCTTCAAATAATGCATTAAGTAGAGTGTTTTCTTTTGTTTTTTCGTCTTGTTGGTCTAGGCTTACCTATGGGTTTAGACTTTTAGATCCCGACTATGTTATAAAAATATATAAAAACATGTAATTTTTATAAAAAGTGATGTCTAAACTGATTGCTTTGATGACATAATGATAAACCCGACCTTGGGTTGAGCTCGGCTCTTCATTGGTGGTGGCCATCTTCGGGGTTGGGTGTCATTACTTAAATCAGGAAAAAAAAAAATGCCCTCATTGATGTTTTGTTAGACATGAGTTTGAAACTTCCCAACGAATTTATTTGCAGATATTAAAAAATATCAATAAGACACATTCTCTAGAAAAGTATTCCTATGTATATATTATCTGCTCTTACTGCGTCATTGTGGCTGCTTAGCAATCGCTCAGTTATTTAGAAATTCAACACGATTCCGCCGCCGGATGCCACAGGCCATGGTCAAGAGCATTTTGAAGAGAAAAAAATTGGTAATTGTAATTAAAACGAACCAAAAAAGAAAAGAAAAGAAAAAAAAGAAAGAAAGGTACAAATGATACCTTTGCAACAAGCTGTGTGAGCTCAAATATTGGTTTAACGTAAGATTGTTTTATTGTGAATTGGATGTTACGGGTTTAAGTTTATAAAAAAAAAAAAATCTCTATGTACGTAGGATAAAAATGTATAAATTAATAATAATGATACCCAAAATATGCCTAAAATTGAGCTCGAGAATTTAGTTTGAGCATTCTATTCGGAACATCTCTCCCAACAATGGCACCCCCATAAGAACAACGAGGATGGCAGCTAGTTTCCACCCAAGCGCTACACACTAATCGTAACACTCTTATATTTTGGCAAGGAAGTCGCAACCGTCAGGCATGCTCCTTACAATGCTCAACAAGCAATTAGCCTAAGTAATTACTCTGTGTAATCTCCCTTTCTATCAGTCAAATTATCCTCAAGAGCAGGAGACTCTCTTGACAGTGGATTAATTGAGCTCTCGAACTAGTGAACCATTATAAATTTTCTGTGTACAATCCCTCATTTCCCTTGTCCAAATCTTGAGAGCCTCTGAGCTCCGACTGAGTCATTCAATAATCCACCGATTCCAAGAGAGCACAAGTTTCTGTTCAATTGTGCAATACACACCATCAAATATAATCTTCCCTAACCCATGCAATAATAAGAGCCTCATTCATGGAATTGCCTCTTTTTGTCCAAAATTATCTTTAGCCTGGTTGTCTTCGGATTTGTTTTTGATTCCAAAATTTATCTTTTTTTCAGCATAAAATATAATTTTTGAGTTCAAATTATAACAAGAAAGTAAGCATCATTGCAGCGTCAAGGCACACTATTTTTGGGTGAAGTTGCAACATTTGAGTGTTTGGGATCAATCATAAAATACTGAGATCGATTTCAAACACTCAAAAAAAATTGTAAATTCACTTCTAAAAACTTGTAACTTAGCCTAAAAAATTAGTAAAAATTGGAGTTGAGTCCTCTTAGATAGACTTATAATGATTTGAGTCCGTTAAAAAAACTTTTTTGGTAATAAGTTAGTTTTTTATCTTATTAATAAATACTTAAGTCCACAATTTTTTTAAATCCGAAAAATACCCTTAACAATTATAGAAACCTTAATGACCTTGAAAATAACTTTAAATTAATTTCTTAAATTAGAAATTATTATCCCTTAATTCACTCATAAATTGAAATTCAAATTTGTTCTCTCTCTCTTTCTTTCTCGCTTTAAAAAAAGATCATCACTCCAATACAACAAATTCTTTTATCCTCAGATATCATTTCTTCCTCTACAACATCAAAATCAGTAGGGTTTGAAACATCAACAACAACTATCATATCTTCTATTGTGTTCTGGTCATCATAAACTTTTATATCGTTGGTTTTTGGAAAAAAAAAGTTGAAAAACTTGTTCAATGATTTATTAGTTTGATCCCCAAATTTATTTTTATTTTTTTGGATAGTAATCTCTAATTGTTTTTAATGTTTTATGTTACTACGTTTTTTGTTAACTATGTTACTATTTTTTCTAATTAACCATGTTACTATTTTTCGTTTCATGTTACTATTATTCATTGAGCATATTATTACTTTTTAAGTGTTACTTTTTTGGATACTAAAGAATTGGAGGCTTCTTCAATGAGTTTGAATGCTATTATTTTTATTTTCAATTTTATTTAATGTTCCATACTACTATTTTTTTTGGGTTGAACATGTTACTGTTTTTGTTAAGTATGTTAATATTTTTATTATACATGTTAATATTTTTGTTGAACATATTACTATTGTTATTTTTCTAAAATATTAATATTGAATGTTACTATTTTTTTATGTTTAAATGTTACTATTTTTTGTGTTTAAATGATATTATTTTTTATATTTAAATGATATTTTTTTTGTATTTAAATGTTACTATTTTTTATTTTTAATATATATATATATATATATATATATATATATATATATATATATATATTTAAACTCGTAAATTTTAATAAAAAATTTAGAATTATTTAATTTTTAATTTTATTTCACTTCTAAAGGGAAGTGATAGTCTGATAAAATTGACAAAAAATAGATGTTATAACAAATAAGTTTCTTTTGCGAATTTAAGTCCAAACAAGTCTATATTGTAAACCGACTTCCAAAATTTTCAAATAATTAATATTTTTTGTGCAATAAGATACCAAAAAAATACTTTTTGATACCGTACCAAACGTATATCAAAATGATGATCATATGAACTTGAAGTTAACTAGTAACCGTGGTGCTTAAGTT
>CAUOFW020007606.1:0-20409 GCA_963454935.2 Ilex paraguariensis
TAATGGTGTTGCCAAACGAAAACACCACCGTCTTATTTAGAGACAACACGTTCCCTCTATTATCAGCACATGTTCTCAGCTCATTTTGGGGGAAGCAATTTTGATAGGAGTTCATTTGATCAACATTATTCCTACACTATTCTCACCTCTGGATTCTCTCCATTTGAAAAGTTATATGGTAAGCCCCTAACTATTTTTTTTTACGTGTGTTTGGTTGTACGTTTGTTTTGTTTTTCTCTCTAGTGTTCTTCGTACCAAACTTTCTACCCGTTCAGCTTTATGTGTATTTTCTAGGATATGATGAGGGTTAAAAAAGGTATCGTTGCTATGATTCCATCACCCACAAACTTTATGTCTCTCGTCATGTTGTTTTTTTATGAGTATATTCTCTTCTTTCTCTATTATGTCTAGTTCTTCCTCATTGAATAAGTCTGACCTACTATACATTGATCCATTTCCTACTAATGTTCCTCATTACACGTATATTGGTGATTTACTTGTGTCAGATCCTTCCTTTTCCGAGTTGACTGTCCCTCGTCCCCCTATTATGCATACATATGTTTGCAAGACTCCAGTTATCTCCTCTCCGGATACAGTGCTTCCCCTTTCTCCTTCGACTATCCAATTAGGTTCAGACACTGTGGATCATACCTCATGCTATCCTCATCACTCTCGCAAATGTCCAGACAGGTTTGATTTGAGTAATACTTGTTATTCTTCTAACTTTTATTCTTTACTTATTTCTATTCATTCTTTATCTGAACTCACCTTCTACAAGGAAGCTTTACTTAATCAACTTTAGAAACAGGCTATAGATGATGTGTTATCTACCTTACATAAGACCAGAACTTGGAAGTTAGTGCCTTTACTACCTGGTAAAAACGTCCAATTAGTTGTAAATGGATTTATAAGATAAAAACCAAGTCGGATGATTTTGTAGAACGATATAAAGCTCGATTAGTAGCCAAGAGGTTTGCTCAGAAATATGGTTTAGACTATGATGAGACTTTTGCTCCTGTTGCCCAAATAACTACTGTTCACATCTGTGATTGCAATTGTTGTCATTCGACAATAGAGTTTGTCTCAAATGAATATGAAAAAAAGCATTTCTACATGGAGATTTGATTGAAGAGGTTTTTATGACACCTCATCTCGGATTATCTTATAATCCTGGTCAAGTATGTCGACTTCATCGTGTCTTATATGGCCTTAAACAGGCTCCTAAGGCATGATTTGTCAAATTTTCTTTGGTTATCTGTGACTTGAATTTTCGCGCTAGTGACCATGATTCTGTCCTCTTTTTATTGTCTACTTCCTCCGGCTCTATTATTCTTTTACTATATGTTGATGATATGATTATTACGGGTGATAACACTACTGGTATATGCTTATTGAAAACTCAGTTACAAGATCATTTTGAAATGAAAGATTTAGGACAACTTGGGTATTTCTTGGGCATTAAGATTGTCTTTTTTCTAAAGGTTATCTTCTCTCTCAATTCAAGTATGCATTTGACATTATTCACCGAGCTCGCTTATCAGATAATCGGACAATTGGAACACCTTTAGAGCTCAATGTTCGCTACTCTTCGTCTGATGGTACTCCCTTGTCTGATCCAACACTTTATCGCACTATTGTTGGGAGTTTAGTATATCTTACAATCACTCATCCGGATATTTCTTATGTTGTTCACATTGTGAGTCAGTTTGTTGCCTCACCCACCACCGTTCACTGGACTACTGTTCTTCGCATTCTTCGGTATCTCTGTGGTAATCTATATCATAAATTACTATTTCTCACTCTTCTTCTATGGAACTCCGGGCTTACTCTGATCTTGACTGAGCTAGTGACTCTATAGATCGCAAGTCCACCACTGCTTTCTGTCTTTTTCTTGGGGATTCTCTTATTTCCTGAAAAAGTAAGAAACAAACTGTTGTTGCTAGTTCTTCTCCTGAAGTTGAGTATCGTGTTATGGCATCTACTACAACTGAGATTATCTGGTTATGATTTGCTCCTTGCTGATCTTGACATTTCGATATCTTCTCCAACTCCTATGTTCTACGACAATACTAATGTTATTCAGATTACTCAAACTCATTATTCCATGAGTGCACAAAGCACATTAAGATTGATTGTCACTTTATGCGTCATTATTTACAACAGTGCACTATCACTCTCCTATTGCTTCCTTCCACAATGCAGATAACGAATTTTTTTACAAAGTCTCACACCATAACACGTTTTCGATTTTTTCTTAGCAAACTCTTGATGTTTTCCACCACATCATAAGTTTGAGAGGGGGTGTTAGAGTATTAATAATAAGGGTAGTTTAGGTATTTTATTTTTGTTGTGTTGCCCTACTATATAAGGGTTATTTGTATATTTCTAGGTTTAAGATGTTCATTATAGGACTTACTTTTAGTCTAATAATATAATCACTTTCTCTTCTCTATTATCTATTCTCTATGATTAATTCTATCAATTGATATTGTGGATACTGCAAGCGGCCCAAATTTAAGATACTCGAAACGAAATGGATTCGCAACCAAAATTTGCTCAAATTCCGAAGCTTCAATTACAACTAAAACTCTAAATTAACCAACGATATAGGTAATCCAAAATAATAGCCCAAGCCTCATATTATAACCTAATTAATAATTTTATTTTAGTGATTTCTAAACATATTTTAATTCGTGAGACTTGAATGTTTTTTCCTAATATAAATTTGCAATCATCAGCTTTTATTATTTATATAAATAATTTGGTGTGTTGTTTTCAATTATGGTGCGATTTAGAATTCTTTTTATAAAATTAGTTTAGCTACATGTATATGGATGCATAGTTATGCAGAATTTCATATAAGAGTGAATGCGACTCAAGTAAAAGTTATAAAGCAGACCTCGACCTAAAATGGTATACCAATTAAGTCTACCCCATTGCAGTGCATATCGAAAAAAACTATTGTACTGCAGATCTTGATCACATGCCATCAACCCACAATACAAATTACATTGGTCTGAACCTATTGTATCTTAGTCTCATTGGTAGGATTGCCATCACTCATCACCATCTTCATCATCTTCACCTTCAGAAGCAACAGACCAACTTATGCTAGTTGTTTCAACAATAATATTAGTACTGACCCTACATATACTGAGCCAACCCTGAGAATGTATAATTTTTGCATTCACCTCCTTAGTTTACATTGCTTTCACCTTCCCTTTATCTTCCTTTAGCCAGCACCAAACCAAAGTACTAGATAGGTATCATTGAATACAAGAGAGTCACCAGATCATAGAGTGTCAACCTGTGCTACTGAGTTTCCTTCCTGTAAAGATAACACATAATCTCCTCCTAATATCCTTTTCAGATTGCATCATATCCTACAACCCTATAATTTCATCCATTTCTGATGCTCATTTTACAGAAAAATTTCAAACATATAAGCCCAAAACCTTTTGCCTGCATGTAGCAAAGTCAATCTTCAAGTTACCTTGCAACTTTGCTCGCAGATTAACTGTCTGACTCCTGTTGCCCAACACCAATTCAGCATATTCGACACTTAAAATTTAGTTTATATCTCCATATATTGGCATTTTTTTTTTTATCCTCCATGATGTTCTTAACAAGATCACTGTATGATAGAAAAGTTCCAAAATTAACTTAAATCAATATCCATCTTCCAGTGTAAGTTTGTAAGCAGTCAATTGTTTAGATGGTATAATAACAGGCAGATACTGTGCTCCAAAGCTCAACTACCTCACTGATAATAACAGATTTAGGTTCATGGTTCAGTTAGGAGAGTAATGGGTCTTTGGTCCACTCGTACTCTTTACCTTGTGAATGCTTTGTTTTCTTAAGGTCAAGAGTTCAAGCCCCGTTCCCCCTCCCCCTCCCTCCCAAAAAAAAAAAAGTTGGGAGGGTAACAAATGAAGGGGATTACTGATTTTTAAGTTACACTACCCCCTATCAGCTTAAAATTTTTGACTAGCCAGTAATTCACATTCTAAAAAGACAATTCTTAGGCTTGAATATTTTTAATATATCTGCATCTTGCAACATAGCCCATTATTCCATCATTTTTTGCAGCCACCCATCAGTCCCCCTTAGGAAGCACAAAATATGCTGTGCTCCTTTGCCCCTCTTTTTCTATCCTTATTGTGATTGGTGGAATTTACACAGCTATTAAATGCCCAAACAATCATAAAATGTAACTTCTACCACTTGTTTTACATTTTTTCATGGAGAAGCTTATACATACACTCAATCTGCCACTTGATCTTTACATTATGTTAAAAAAGACAACTTGTCTGTAATATGTATGCTGAACTGCCGAAGGACATAACCTGTTAATTACATCTGAGTTGCAAGAGTTAAATTTTCAAATTATGTGCCTTTATGTACAGCAAAAAATACTAGAATGAATATTGGAGAAACCAGAAAAATAATATATGGAAGGAGGGCTTGACTTAGTGCACCTTCTTTATCTTCAGGCTCTTTTAAAGGGTAGTTGGCTTTATCTTCAATAAATGCTTCAAAATAATTTTGGTAACCCATGCTCACCAGAGGAAAAGATGAACCTGTAACCTTCATCATTTTCATGGCCTGCCATCAACCATGTGATCTTTAATTGAAAGTCTCAGCAAGATGAAAGTGATAACAACAATTTACATTTCACACTAAGGAAAAAATTCCCTGTTTAAATATAACTCTGAATTCATAAGATTCTACAACTTCTGTGTCACTGTTTCTTATGTAAGCTAAAGTGCCGTGAAAAAATAATATAGGAAAACCACCATGTGGCTTTGCAATCAGCTGCGCATATAACATAACAAGTTTTTGTCTCCTCCCTTCCTCTATCCCTCCCTCAATTTCCCCTTTCATTGTACACTAACCAAAACAATGTAATAAAAGGATTCAATGTTATTGTTGATTGCTATGCTACCCATATAACCTTGTAAGCATGTCAAACATGTCTCAACTTTTGTCAGAGCTCCCCCTCCCAAACTAGTACGTGAGCCTCGTAGGCCTCTCCACACATTCCCATTTGGTTTTGGTTGGATGGATTTAACCTGGCATTAGAGCCGGCCAAATAATCTCAACTTCTTTAGATTGGTAATTGAATCCCCTGTTTTGCGCAATAGGTGCACTTGTTACGTCGCTAAATTCATCATATAATTCCTTTTTTCTCTCCATGTGCAAGTGGGGGTTGCAAGTGTGGGGAGTGTTAGACCTTGCCCCATATTAAAAAAAAAGAAACCCGAACTGGGATATGAACCTTGGGGGCCCTTCTATTCATTACCTTTGGTTTTGGATTGGATACCTGTAACAACTTCATTATCAACATGCATATCTCTGTTCAAAAAAAAAATCATGCATATCATGGTTCATTTTATTCGACACCATGTCATAAACTTCATACAGATTAGTGGTTATGAATCTTCAACTCCTCTGTAGCAAATTTTTTTTTCCTGTAATTCATGCATTAAGGAATTACCTCCTATTTCGTTACCTGGAAACTGAACATAAATTGCCTAGCTCTCTTGCTCACTTGAGCATTGGGATGAGACTGAAGCTTCTCATACATAACTCGAGCTTCATTGAACCTGTCAACAATATGACTGTTAAGTTCACCTCTATTGAGTCAAAACTGAAATATGGTTAACTTTGAGATGAAACCCAGAAAGTTGTATCACACATTTACAACCGAAGGTTTAATATATCCCATATGGCTAATTGTGCAACGTAATTGATACTTGCATGAGAATAACACAATACTTTACTAAAAGGAATGGCAAGAAAGGTTGCAGGCAAGGATCAAAATTTTGTTTCGTTTTAGACAAAACAACTGAAAAGAATTCAAAATCAAAATTCTCATGATCGAAATATTTTGAAATTTTTTCAGATGCTTCTAAATGTTTCAAAATCAAAACTCCAATGTTTCTAAATGTTTTAGAGTCAAAATCCAATTTTTATTTGTTTCCATTATGTTTCCTATTAGAGTGTTACTTTTTTATTGTTCTACTTTCCTATTATATTGATAGAACATCCAATCCAAAACCAATTGACTATGGGAGAGATGGCTTCTCAAATATATTAACTAACCTTGGGTCTACTTAATTTTTCAATATGGGATATCTCTCTTCACACCCTCCTTTGCGTGCAACTCGGACTCGCATGTGGGATAACAAATAAAATAAAAACAGACTGGGATTGTATTGAAACAAACAGGAAACAGACCGGAAAATTCAAGTGGAAGAGAGATTTAGCCCACCCACTATTCAAATCTCAGCTCTAATACCATGTTAGAGCATCCAATCCAAAACAAATCAGTTATGAATGGAGTGGCCCCTCAAATATAAAACACGGCCACAAGGCTACTTAATTTTCCAATATGGGATATCTCCCTTCACTCCTATTATGTTACTTTCCAATGGTTCTACTTTCATATTATATTGATTTCCTACTATGTTCTACTTTCCTAATAGGGTAGTTGTCTACAATATCAGTCCAATATAAATAGGTGATAAGGTATAGGCAATACACACCCTACACACAATATTGCTCCATAATTTGTGTTGCTTGCTCTCTCCTTCTTCCTATTTCTTTTTCCCTAAACTCTAATATACGATTATTCAAATTTCAACTTAGGATCAAAGCAAGATATTTGAGCGAGTAAGGCCATAGGCGAGCGCCTTACTCACCTAGCAGTTGGGTTGGCCCTACATACATCGAGTTGTATTCATCTCTATGTTCACCAATTGTTGTCGTCTTTGTGTTTGGCCCAGTTTAGTGCAAGTTTAATGGTTTTTGGCCTAATTTGGTGCTAGTTTAGTTGTTTTTATTTTGGTTCAATGCCGGATTAATGTTTTATTCTGGTTTAGTATCAGTTCCCTAATTTTCGGCTTAGTTTGGTGCTGATTTAATAGTTTTCACTTTTCCTCCAGATTCAATGTCAATTCAATGTTTTCGGCTCGGTTTACTATCTAGTTAGAACTTTCAACTGTGTTTAATACTTGTTTAGTGCCTTTCAACACGATTTAGCACTTGTTCAAAGTTTTCAATCAAGTTTAGTGTTTGTTCAATGGTTTTTGGGCCAATTTAGTGTTGATTTAATGGTTTAGCGTCAGTTTAGTATTTCTAGTTCGTTTTAGTACCCAATGGATTTTAGACCAATTTAGTGTTGATTTAGTGGTTTCCAAACTGGTTCAGTGCCAGTTCAATTGTTTGCACTTTGGTTCAGTACCAATTTCAGAGTTTTCAATCTGATTTAACATGAAGCAACCACATGGGTTTGTTGCTCAAAAGAAGTATCGTGATATTGTGTGTCGATTCAAAAAGTCTTTGCATGGTCTAAAGCAGTCATCTATAGTTGGTTTTACTATACTTGTTGTTAATGTAGAGATATTGTGACCCTATTTGTAAAGTCGGGTAATCAACTCAATGATATTCTTACTAAACCATTGGCATGTCCACGTTTAATAACCTCTCTTCCAAGCTAGGCATTTTTATCACTATGCTCCAACTTGGAGGAAGTGTTTATTTTCCTGTCTTTCTACTTTCCTAGTATTGTATGTAACTGTCTTCATTATCAGTTGAATATAATAGGTATTGTTTCATAATTTCTTTATTTTTCTCTCTTTCTTTCTTTTCCTAAACCTTAATATGCAATTATTCAAGCTTCAGCTTTTCCAAAACGTTTCCGTTTTCGAGCTGACTAAAATTATGTACCAAAATGAAATCCTCATATAAAGATACCCTTCGCTAATATGTTGTCTATTTTTTCAGAGATAACTACAATGATATGTCACTTGGTAAAAACTCAAGGACAAAGTATGATCCTGCTAGAGGCAATTGCCATAAAAGAAGTGTACCAATGAGATTTTAGTGTTTTACTTTGCATGAAAGTACAAAACAAGTAAATAGGTAAATTGGGAGAAAAAAAATATGTGCCCTAATGGTTGGGGAGGCTTTAACTCTTATTCTCCATAGATTTCATCTCTCCTATGCTCTATTTAGTCACCAATTTGTACTAGAGGAGGAGAAAACTTGAAGACCTGAAACGGCCTCTTGGTCCACTCCAGTACCCAACCAGTTATATAGTCTAAGTTTTCATGAGAATGCTACATATTCTCAGCAATCAAAAAGATCATAGTGAATAATTCAAATAATATTTCTATGGAAAAAAAAGAATTTCCTGTGTCATTTAATTACTAGTTATCTATGGGATAAGAAGAGTGAAGAATCATGAAAAAAATTGGATTCACAATCATACTCTGCCGCTTCCCCTTTTAGATCCTTGACTTGTAACTAAACATATCAAGCCTCTCTTTTTCGTCTATATTCTAAGTCGAATGCTTGTTTTTTATAGATGTTAGCAATGTATTGAACCTCAGCCACCAGTAAAACGGTCCATTCAAGCTCAAGCACACCTTATCCATCCAACCTCCAAATTATACATCAAATCATAAAACTAAATTAAAACTCTGCTTTCTCATAACCTGAAGCAATTAATACGGTATGTTCCATTACTCGAGTGTTTTTGTTAAACTTTCTCTAGCAGTGTTGTCCTGCACCATTAATAAATGCCATAATGTCAACAGTAGATTTCTTCCCTCATTAAAGTTTGTGGTCAATTTCATGTTCAGGATTCAAAAATATTATATCATGGTTATCAATTGTTACTGTGCTTAATTAATTGTCATGTGGAATTAAAATTTTGAATTTTTACTGCTCATATAAATACTATGAAGTTCGGAAGACTTTCATTTTTATAGAACCATGACGCTCAATGGAAGTGTTATGTTTGTATAGTTTATCATTGTACTTAGTATGATTGTCTAAAAACTACTTGTCATGTGGAATTAAGAATTGGAATTTTTACTGCTCATATAATAAATATTTTGAAGGTTGGAAGACTTTCATTTGTATAGAACCATGACACCCAATAGAAGTATTATGTTTGTATAGTTTGCACCATCATTGTACTTACATTAATTGTCTAACAAAAATTTAAATTAATAATTCCCAAAACCTTTATTCTAAGTAAACAAGGACAAAAGAACAATTAACCAAAAAAAGAATGAACAAAAGAATAACAATGACTATTTAACAGTTGCATCTAATAGAGATTTATTCAGTCCACTATGTTTCAAACACCCGGTGATTGCACTAGTGGCGTGGGACAGAAGTTTAAAGGGACAAAACTGTCATTTGAATTTCCGACAGAACATACTGGACTAATGACAACCATCTTTTAAACACATTTTTGAAACAATTTTATATTTCTACAAATGTTTTCTCTTCTGATTGGAAATCAGAAATATCTTTTCATATTCCCAGAAAACAATTTTTCTTCTCATTCATCAAAGTCATTTCTGAAAATAGCAGGACAATGGGTTCGCAGCCATGTTTCCAGCACCTATGATTTAAAGAAATTCAAAAGAGTTTTCACAAAGCATAACAAACATAATTTTACACGGATCATTTGATCACACTCTAAGAATTATAAAAGATTTTGAAACAATCGCACATATATATACCTACTAAGTGAATCTTGACAAATAGACCACTGCAATGCAGCTATCCCATGAAGTTCACTCTGCACAGACAAAATGAAATGAAATTTAGTGCAAAAATGAAGAAGAGAACAATCATCTATAGCAACACTCTACACAGACAACTACAATCTATCTTCACAGAGAACCAAGGAATGAAAATCCTCTTAATATGAGGCAACTCAGATTATTCATACCGTTAGCACATTACCTTATATGGCAACTTATCCATAACTTTTTCATAGAATGGTAATGCTTCCTTAAGCTTTCCAAGATCCATCAAGGAGTCTCCATCCTTCAATACCTATGTGTAGCAGCACTATAAATATAAAGAAATTTCTGCACTAAGTTCACTCAAGAATCACATAGTCAAAGATGCATGCTAAAAGTCATGAAAAAATACAGTGAAATGGAGTAATCATTACTTTTTTATAGAGCTTCTCAACGTTGCCACTTCGTAGATTTTCGACATATTTTAGGGCCGCAAGATTCAAAGCAAGTAACTTATTCAGCTCAAATTGGCCTTTTTCTCAAGGGAAGAAATAGAAATGACAGTAAATCATCCATATTTACCCTCATCAATCAGCGGAAAAAACTTCTCTGAATACATAGATAAGGCTGCATAAATTTGACCCTCTTCAAACCCATTGTACCATGACTTTCGTGCACTGGGCTGCCTTTTTTTATTTACCCTCATCAATCTGGTCACAGTTAGATTCTGCATCTTCAATTATGCTCATAGTCATGATTCACATTTTTTATCTGGGATCCATCGTGACTTCTAAAGTACATGAAATCAGTATTTTTTTTATTCACTGCGAGAATTTATAATCTTCGTACCCATGTACACGCATACTTTCTAAAAGCAAATCGAAGAATCATGGGCCATGACCAAATCTTATTAATTACTATATCGTTTTAAACAACTTAACATCTGCAACTTAAGATGAACTAAAAAAGAAGGTTATTACCTAGTTGAGTTCTGCTTACTTGAGGTTGGAGACTAGATATAAACCCAAAGTTTGGGATAGTTGTAAAGAAAGTGGTTGCTCTCAGCTCAAACACCCTTGTTTTCACACCTTAATTCATGGCCAGATAATTGAATTAATAAAGCAAATGCCATTAAAGAACATAATTCTTGACAAGACTGAAAATGAATTTCCAATAACAATCCAAACTATTTGTAAAATGATTATGCAACATTATACAGAAACACCTCTTCTTATTCTTAATTTTATGTAGTTTCGTAGATGGTTCCAACTTCCAACTAGGATCTGTTTAAAGGAGAGTTTGGAATTTGCTTTTCCTTCATGACTTGTTTAAATAAGGCAACTTGCAACTGAAAGCATACCTTCTCACATTCAGATTTTAGCCTGGGATCAATGTTTAAGCCTATTTGGCTCTTGTATGCAGCAAGTAATTGCTTTGTATGAGCTTCTTTGGCAACTCTGTCTTCTACTGTTTCAAGCACCTCCCCAGGGCGAATATTTCTTCCACCACCATACTGGAAACAAAGAAAACGATAAGTGGTGAAACTAGCTTTTGAGTGACAATTGGCTCAAAAATAAGGCCAAAACACAAAAAAGTGGCCCCAAAAGTATAATAATTATTCCAAGATGTTTTGCAGTAGAAACACAACCATATATGCACCTGCTAAAATCTATATTATTATAAATGTCAGAAAGTTGAGTAAACTTTTGATTTCCTATTTTCTCCCCAATCAATATTAAAAGTCAAATATATCCTAACATGTCTTTTGATATTACTTCTGTTTTCTAAAATTTATGCTTAATTTTGTGTTAAGTTCCCTATTCCTTCAATATCCTATTAGAACACAAATTCTAGCCCTCCTATTAGGTCTCTAAAATCTATATCATAGGTTATTAATTGCTTACAAGCAATGATCAAATTTTTTTTCAAAGCGTTTCCGTTTTCAACGAGACCAAAACAAATCAGCGATGAAATTGAAATTCTAATACTTCGAGTTGTTCTTTAATATTTTGAAATGTTTTGTAATATTTCAATGCATTTGCACAATCGTTTTAGGAATGTTTCAAGGTATGTTAAGGTATTTTGGTATATTTCGACCAAAGTTTTGAAAAAATAATTTTTAAATTTTTTATTTTTTTCATTCTGTTTCCGAAACGGATTGATCCAAAATACGTCGAAATGTTTTTGTTTCTTAGATGACCAAAACGAAATTTTAATCCTTACCTACAAGTTTCTAACTCTACCTACACCTTGAGTTACTAACTTTCTTAAATTATTTATCTCATTGTTTTTTACCAACGACTCCATAAAGAAGTAAAGTCCAATCTAGTCATTTTCAAATCACATTATACAAGGCTTGCATGTACAAATTCTAAAATATAATTTATAAAGGTCCACCTACAACGTTCATGGCATCAACTACCATAATAAAAAAGTGTGGCTCAGTACACGAGGCTTCTGCCACTACGGGTACTAGGGAGCCCGTGTAATATAGAAATGTATAGAATGAAAACAAAAACCCACGGTACAATTACGAAAATAAGTTCATAGTTGATCATACTATCGAGGAATATGAATCAGCAAAAATTGAATGAGAGATACAAACTCCCATGGATGACTTCAAGAACTACAAAAAGATGTTTCTAGTCCACTAAATAACTAAAAGGATTACCTGATGGAAATAATCCCACAAAAATGGAAATTTGAATATCCAGTTGAATAATTGTCTAAGTAATCCATAATAACTAGGAAACAGAACTCCTCCATGGGAACTTAGATATACCCAACATGCATAAATTTGAGATCTTCTATGTGAGTTGTTAAACCTACACACCAGTTAGCCAAGAAATTTGATCTTCTCTTTTCCTTCTCAACTTATTCCTGTTAAGTGAAGTGTTAGAAATTTTGGAAGGGTTCTCAAAAGAAGCTCAGCCACTAAAATTTGTCTTAGTCCACATTATTAATGTGTAGTTTTCAGTAAGTTACCATTATATCTGATATCTATATATCCACTAAATTGATAATATCAAGTGTACTCTCAATTGAAGTAGTACGTTATCGTCAGAATTTTTCAAAAGGTGGCAACAATAGACTTCTTTCGAAAAGCTTTTAAAAGTTTGCTATTGAACTAAAATGTAGACAATGTGTTTAGGAAGTTCATAGATGCTATCATGTACATATTCTAATATGTATTGTTTAAAGCTCTTGTTGCTTCTGTCATATATTTGTGGTATAAGATTTATGTATGTGATACCTTCCAATATTTATTTGTTACATATATATTATATCTATTGGAGAATTCTCTCTTCATCCTAATAGCTAACAATCGCCATAGCAAGGTATACTTGGGGTGATACATCAAAGTTCAAACTAATGTTATCTAGATCATAGGTCAATTTGGTGGTCCACGATATGACACTTTCTAGGCTACGACAACAATGGTCGAGATAGCAATTCGTTTTAAAACTCTTATCTATACCTTTATTAATATACAAATTGTATATATACATATATATATTACGCTTGTGATCATTTTCTATTATCTGAAGTTATATATAACTATAGCTACTTATTCACATAGTTAATTAGTTTTTTTTTAAATTATTTGTAATACAATTTCAAGCTGAATCAATTTAGGTTATGGTTACAATTTAGGGTCAGAAATTTAAGTGATTTAGATTGCGAACCATCCCTTCTGGGGTCGTTGCACCGATATCATTGGTTCTCTTGGGTTGATCAATTTCTGGTAATCTTCAGTAGCACTTGGACATATGTTAAAGATTCTTTACTAAAAACATGGGTCGATAGAGTTATATATGGTGTAGTGAAGCTTTTGACTATTGGGATTGATTTCACGGTGGTCTCCTGTGCAAGAAGAAAAAATATGCAAAAAAAAGACGACAAAAATATCTAATTGCAATCAGCGGCAATAAATAAAAGAATCAAAAAAAGGGTAAAAAAACTCAGACACAAAGCGATTACAATTTACAACTGAACTGGAGTAGCAATGTCATGTTCTTATAATTGGCTGGGATAGGTTCAGTGTGTCGTCCATGTGGTTCTGAGTAAAGGAACAAAAAATAGCTGTTTCATGTTCTTTCCAAAAACAAGACGTTTATTAAAAAAATTAATACCAAACATCTTTTCAGAGTTTTGTTTATGTTAATCATAAAAGAAAAAAACAAAACCAAGCATGCCCCAAGCCTCTTGATTTAGCATATAAAATGACAGAAATCTTACAGTTTTTGAAATGTTGCCAGGTCTAGGGAAAACTCCCCATGTAGAAACCCTCGGCTTGTAAAGATCAGAATTGTCTTTTTGGATTGGCTTTGCCTTTGTGGCCGCTGCATCTCCAAAATTGCTTGCATCCCCAACAATTATCTCCACCTCTGGTATGTTCCCTTCTGGAAAGGGGTCTGTTGGTGGAACCAATCCAGCAGGCAATCCCCTGCTATCCTTCTTATCAGCAAAGTTGAGCCCCATAAAATCAATGCTTGAAACCTGTGGTTCTTTCTTTTTATCAACCCTCCTCTCAACAAACCCTTTTCCAAAATTCCCCGCATTTCCTTCTTTCAATCACAGAATAAAAGTCTTGATGAAAAAAAAAAAAAAATCCTAGAATAAAAGCTAGTTAGTCTACATACAAACTCAATAAATTTCATTTTGAATTACCAGATAAACCCTCCCAACTGATCAAATGCTACAGATATAACTCCTCTTTAATTACATCGATGTGGGACACAAGTCTCTAGTGGGATAAGGGCTCGTACGTGGGGCTAACACCAAACATGTATGCTTACCGGAAAATTCAAATGGGTAAGAGACTTGACCACTAACCATCCAAAACCCTGATTTGATACCATCCAACTCAAAATCAATTGGTAATGAGTGGAGTAACCCTTTAAGTACATAAAAGCCAACCTTAAGTGGCCATAATCATTCGATGAAGAACAAAAACTCTCTTTATACCCTTCCTCATGTGGAATACGAACTCGCACGTGGGGCTAACAAATAATGAAATAAGCAATCATGGATACTAGCAAAACCAAATGGGTAAAATACTTGGCCCACTTACCACCGAAAGCTCTTCTATGATACAATGTTAGAGCACCCAGCTAAAAATTATTCTTCAATCTGAGACACAAGCTCTTATTACAAGAGAATCGAAAAACGGGTCTCCTTGTCCTACCCTGGAAGCTAAAAAATCGGCTAAGAGTCCAATTAAAATAAATAGCAAATTTCCTTAGGATCCTTTCAGACCGGACACAATTTCAACTCAATTATTTGCAATTCATCACTTCGGTTGGGTAGAGTACTCAATTTTGAAATATTTTATTCTCATCCACCCAAAACAATTCTCTTATGTTTTCTCCATGACTATTCTAACTATATCTAAACAATTTAGAAGCGATTACACAAATCTTAAACCAATAGAATCTCATCAGAAATTGGGAATAAAAACAACGAAAGAAACTCACATTTTATTCCAACAATACCTGAAGTTGTCTCATTTCTTTCCACGCTTTTACTGCTATCCATTATTCCTTTGTCCTTATACTCGTTTGCTCTCTCCATTGCAAGCTTAAAAGCAATGGGAACCTCTTTATTTTCAGCCTTGCTAACTTCTGATACCAACCCACCATTCTTATCACCTGTTTCAGCAAATTGTTGAACTGGGTCTTGAACAACTTTTGGAGTTGGATTCGTGGGTACCGATTTCTTGTACGCTTTAGCTTTCTCAAACGCGAGCTTCACAGGGTCTGTTTTGCCCAATTCAGCTTCAGCAGATTTTCCCGGTGAGTCTGAGTCTGATGAAGATTCAGCATTGGAGGGGGCTAACGAAGACGAGACTTTGAGGGGATTGAATGTGGGGTTTATGAAATTTGGTTTTGCTGATGAAACAAAAGGTTTGATGGGTTTGTGAGGACAAAGCCATGGCGATTGAAGGACAGAGGCCATGTGTTACTGTGTAGATTTCGTCAGGTTTCTGAAAGGGTCTTTGTGGGCTGAATGGCGATGGTCATTGAACGGAGCTTGGCTTTCCAGTTTGGAGCAAGATAAGAGAAGTCTTCGGGACAGTCAATTCGAACCTCAACTGTGTCTGAACATTTATTTATTTAAGGCGCCTTTATGTTTTTCTTTTCTTTTTTCTTTTTTATTTTTTTAGATTTGGTGACAAGTCCACCGATTTAAGTCCAAACGGAAGACTTTTTTGTTGAAACAGATAAATCTATTAAAAAAGACAAATTTATCAGTAATGAAAACCTTTTCACGATAGATTTTTTTTTTTAATCTCTTGATCATCTATTTTATTATCCATTCCATTGTCTCTCTCTTCTTTCTCCCTCTAGGAAAGAATAATACAGCCTAAATCAGATGCATCTGACATTAAGTTCCTTAAAGTAAAACCACCGGTTGCAAAATAACAGTAAAAATATATGCAAAAAATGGAAAGTAAAACAAAATAAAACTGTACATTAAAAGAAAATAAACTTGCTACGCTAAACTACAAATGAAATTAAAAGAACTACTTAGGCATAGGATCCTAATACACAGGATCAACAAATTCTTCCACAACCTCCTCGAATAAAAAACCACAAGAATGGCTTAAGTTGTTGTCTATTTTATAACTTTATAAATTTGACCATTTTTAAAATTTTTGAATTTCCCCCGCCGCATTAGGATAGACAACACAAACTATATATAGGCTAGTCCATCGCGAAGGGAACTTCATTGGAAAGATATGAAGATGGGAATTGTAAAACGGTACTTTCTGACGTGACACAAAAGTTTTTCTTAATATTGATTTATCATGAAAAATTTTACCATTTTCTTTATAAATCTTAGTACTATCATATACATCCCTGCGTATTTCCTCTAATTCATTCAATTGTAATTTCCTGTGTTCACTAGCTGAACTCAAACTAAAATTCAATGACTTTATGGCCCAATATGCTCGGTGTTCAATCTCTACTACCAAATGACAGATCTTGCCATAGTTCAACTCTGTAGGGAGACATACCTAAGTGAGTCTTATATGATGCTTGGTAGGCCCATAAAACATCAATTAATTGAAGGGAAATTTGGAGGTCGGTCCCTCTGTGTGGACTTATTTGGAGATAAGTCCAGCAAAGAAATTTATTGGAGTCTAAGTCCATGTTTAAACTTATATGTAGGTACTTAAGTTCATTTTTGTGTAAATCTCAATATTACCCCTAACGGTGTTAGTTTTGTTCAATTATAGAAAGTCCAATAAGTTAAATCTTTAAAGTATATATAGAAACCTTAGTTTGACTTATATATGGAAATCATTTTTCATTAAAAATCCTAATAATTAAATGAAGAATATATGGAATGTATATACTCTGCTAGCTATATATAAAAACCTAATTGACGAATTAATTAGATCATAAGTTTTCCTTATCAATTTAAATTCAAATTTGAATTTTTAATCAATTTTAGTATATTATACTTTTGAATAATAGTTTTTTGTGTTTGACAGGGGGTTTGAAGGTGATAGAAGTAGTCGCGAGACTTCGTGTTACTAATGATGTTACTGTCAAAGTTACTATTTAATGATCATTACATACAGTAACCAATCGTGCAATAATATTACAAGTTCACTTGATAATGAATAATTACAACGGATTTTAACATATCAATTCCACATAAAAAATAATTTTAGCATTCTAAAATTGAATGGTTATGTTAGTTGGAACATTTTTTAACATGTTACTGTTTAAGTTACTGTTGTTTTTCCAAACATTCCATTACAAACAAATTCCCAAACTTACATCAACATATCATTTTAATATCAAGGTGTAACATCCAAACCACAATTCTACATGTTTGAATACTCCATTTAAACTAAGTATCAATTAATAAACAATTACAACCAACTTCTAATCAAGCTCACAAGTAGCTAAAGAATGAATAGTTTTACAACATCACCAATTTTTATTTTTTTGGTATCTTTTTTTCAATTTTGATCTTGTCTTGTGGTCTTCAACAGTCCATACATTCCTATGGTTTATGAATGTAGTCATCATATGTATTCGTAGAGTGTTAAGTTGTGCTGGTTTCAATTTCTTTTCTATTTTCTGTAATTGTCATCAACCTATAGCACGATGTTGTAATATCAATATGAATATATTGGACAGTTGTAATATCAATATCCTACACAAACATATAGTATCATGATACAAAATAGTAACACACAACATATGGTAACATACAGAATAGTAACATACATAATATAATAACGTGATACCAAATCTAATAGATATAAACCAATTATGAAAAATTTTGTGCAAAAGTAACATTAACAGTTCCACCAAATTACATGATGTAAATATAGTAACATCAAGTTAGTAACATCAAAACACACACAATTTAGTAACATTATTTTTCAATACATAATTCCATTGCAAATTCATTGTGTTCCTTTTTTACATTTAAAATCAAACAACAACCCTTGAACTCTTCATAAACAACATATGGTGCATTAAAAGTAAAAACCAAAAAAGGGAGTTGATTAGTAACATGTCTACAGTAACATCAATTTGTTAGTACCATCCATAGTACCAAAAACACAAGCATACATTGGAAATATGAATTCAATTTTTCAGTTATCACACAATAACATGAAAAGATTCAATGTACTCTTGAACCAATGATTTTTGAATTTCTTAAACAATGAAGAAAACAACAAAAAAATTATACATATAATTATATAATAGACTTTTAATTAAGTAACTACATTTTTCATTATAAAATTGTTTCCATTGGAAATCCATTGAGTCCCTATGTTACAATTTTTGGAATGTAAGTAACAGTGTTCAAAAGTAACTTGAACATTTTTTTGAGGAAACTTGTGATATTTTCCTTTTCGTAACCAACATATTATGCATTAAAGGTAAAAACCCAAGGTTGTGATCAGTAACACATGTGCAGTAACATCATTTTCATAGTAACATCTACAGTACTTAAGCACATCAATCCATTGAAATTAAGAAATCAATTTTTCATGTTAAGATAGAGTAACATGATATATTTCATGTTATTTTGAAACAATAGTTTTCGAATGTTTTGAACAACGCATAAAGCAACAAAAAAATGTTCACATGTAAATACATAGCACATTAAATTAGTAACACTAACGTGAATAGTTTCATCCCAAAGGCTATATTGTATTTACAATAATATCAAATTTCAAATGGTTATAGTAAACATACAATTCTAAAATTTAAAATTTAAAAAATTCACAATTGTAACACACTGTCAATGCTTGAATTAGGACTCTCAACACCGATCAATAACATCAAGATATTTAAATTATGAGATAAATTTATTCAACTCCTCACACAGTAACCTCATATATTTCATAGAAACATAACCAACAAATTTCAACTGTCAAACACATCAAAAAGAATGACAAAAATAAAATACATAACACTTTTATTATAGTAACAATCCATCTTAATTTTAATGTTATTAATGCAAAAAATAAAAAATAAAAAACCCAGATAGTAAGAACGACACATCAGGCAATGGGTTTCCTAAAACCCAAAAATATACATTAACATTCATCTAAAATCACATACCTTTCAATCTTTTTATGAATCCCAAAGATTGTTGATGATGATTTGAATGCAGAGACAACAACAATAACTTCTTCAATGGAGTCTAGATTAAACTTTGAAGAGTATATTCGGATTTTGCTCTTATGGTATGTAACTTTTTTAAAATTTGAATAGGATTGGTTTAGGTAATGACAGTTACCGGGTTTTAGGGAAGGAATCTATGGAAGATTTGATGAATATTGCCGGATTTCAAGGCTTGAAAGAAGGGAAAATTTCGATTTACATTGAGAGAGTTAGAGGGTTTTACCGTCTAGGAAAGAGACGACAAATTGGATGTCGTTTATGTTTTTTCTAAAAAATAAGACTGGTCAAAAAATGGACTTATAACCAAATAAGTTTCCTTACCAGACTTATCTCCAAACAAGTCTGTCTAAGGGGACTCAACCCCAATTTTCACTTAATTGAATTGACCAATCTTTATGGTTAGGGTTCACTTTTTTTCCAATATATGCCTAATTTCTTTATTGGCTAACTCAGAACCATTGGTCTATGGGTGATAAGAAGTGGACACTCTGTGTGTGATATCATATTTGCGCATCAAAGTCCCAAATGGTGTATTGCAAAAATATGAATCACTATCGCTGATAATTGCCTTATGCGTTCCAAATCTAGACAAGTTGTTTTCTTTCAAAAATTTGATGGCAACTTTATGGTCATTTGTCCTAGTTGGTGTAATCTCTACCCACCTAAAAACATAATCAATTGCTAGCAAAATATAATGACAACCAAAAGATGAGGAAAAAAGGACCCATGAAATCTATACCCCAACAATCAAAAACCTCAATGACAAGGATAGGGTTTACAAGCATCATATTCCTTTGAGTTACTCTAACTAACTTCTGGCATCGGTCACAATTCTTGCAAAACTAAAAGCAATCATTGAACAAGGTAGGCTAGTAAAATTCACACAATAGGATTTTTGATGTAGTTTTCTTTGATGAAAAATGGCCTCCACACACTTATAAATAGAAGAAAGAGATAGCATCATGCTACTCGTCGATGGGTACACATCTTCTTATAACCTAGTAAGCACAATATTTAAACAAATAAGGGTCGTCAAAGAAAAACTTCTTTATTTCCACCAAATTTTTTTATCTCATATGGACTCCAAAGGATAGGAGTGTTCACCCTACCATACGCATAGAAAATATAGTTTTTCATTTTCCTATCCGATATTTTTGTGAATTTTTTTTTTAGCGTATCTTACCTAATCAAGTGTA
>CAUOFW020007607.1:0-20408 GCA_963454935.2 Ilex paraguariensis
TTTTGTATATGTCAAAGTCAAGTTGATATGTAAAGTTTTTAATAGTCATGAGTACGTACTTTGGTGAATAATATAAATGAGAGTTATGTTCATATGCATAAATCTATCTATATGTGTGGTTGCACTTGGTCAGTGGGGTACTTGTCTATGAATTATTAAATGCTATGCATAAGTTTGTCTAGGTTTATGTTAGGTGTGGGGTCCACACCTCTTAGAATACTCAATATGTACTATTACTCAGGGTAGGGTGTGACAATGTGCATGCATAGAAGTCTGAAGTAAAGTAATCTTTTTATCGTACTTAGATAGTTTGATTTTAGTTTTATATCAAATGTGTAGGTTGGTGAACTTTTGGACATGGTGACGGTTGTTTTCTCATGTATATGGAGAGAGAGAGAGAGAGAGAGAGAGAGAGAGATGAATTTAAAGTGGAAGGTTAATGGGCAAGGGCACATCGGTTAAGAGACATAGTCGTTAGCAATGGTTATGTCCATTTGAATGTTTGTCTTGGTGCCTATTCATCTCTATAGATATAGGATTTAAGTGACTGAAGCATTACTCATTAAAACATCCACTGAAACTCTCTTTGTTTTGCTGCTCATATATCGTTATTTTTCTCTTGGTCTCTATCTTCGAGTGCAGTTGATTGATAGTTTAACAACATTGTCATCAACATAATTTTATCTAGTTGGGACCATTAGTGTTATTAGAACAAAGGTTTATGTCAAAATTGAGCATCACAAGAAATGAGTGGTATGAATGCAAAATATTTCAACATTGGTTGCAACTTAGTTGTGGGGAATTGTCCAAGGATCACTCCTGTGAAGTTTGGGGTCAAAATAATCAAGGATCAAACCAGTGGCATAGCTATTAGAAGAAGTGCAAAAAACCATACCACATTTGTTTGATACACCCTAAAACCAAAGAAATGCCAAACAAGGTCTTTCCATTTAGCTGTCTAGTCAGACCTAACCATGCCATAAGCCCAATCCATTTTAGTTGGACCCTTAGCTGAACTGGTTCAACTTCAACCTTGTCCAATCGGATTCAGTTCACTTTAAAAGGTCATTTCTTACCTAAACGAACTCTGATTTAGTCCATTCAAAAATGAACGAACTACTTTTTTCAAGGGCTATCAAATTACCATTTGAGAATCAGTCTTCTAGAACTTTTGAAAAAGTGAGTACTGTACAAAAAGCTCTAGCGTCAAAGATGTCATAACCTTACTAATGGTATACCTTAGAGATGCGCATGCTATGATATTTGATAGTTCTTTGGGTTTGATATTATATTTGTCAGATTTTTCATGTTTTACGAGGCAACCGAATGTCGAGTGATCTCAAAAACGACACCAGAAATAGAATTTCAAAAATTTTAAAATAATTTAAAGGAAGTTCATATAAAATATTTTGAACTTAAACCGGGATGAAATTTAATTTTTTGGGGTGAAAACGGACCCAAAAATAGGAACGCGTGCGCGCGATGTGGGCCAAGCATTAAAGGGTATAAATAGGAGACAAAAATCTGATTTTTCTCCACAACTCTCTACTGGGTTTTTAATTTGGAAGAGAAGAGAGGGAAGAGAGGAAAAAGAGAGAAAACTCCACCTTCCCTCTACGATCTATAGAGTTCCATCAGTCGGAATCATTCGGGCCAAGTATTAAAGTTCATCTACGCGATTAGGGCTATACAACCATACCAAAAAGGATGGATTTCACCGAAGATTCAAAATGAAATCTTGGAGAAATCAAAGTTAGAGCTTGGGAGGTATTCATGAAGGCTTTTCTACCATTGTTTTACGCTTCAAGAGGTAGGATTTTCATTCTAACTAAGTTTATTTCCAACCTATGACGATTATGTGAAATGGGTAGGTTGTTAGATGTATTTTAACACTTGCCTATTATAGTTGATTTAATGAAAATGGATAAATTCAATTCTAGTATGAATTGGTAATAAGAAATTGCTAGCTTGTGATTCTTGGAAGTTTTAATAATTGGGTATGTAGAAATCACTTAATGTGATTTCTTGAGTTATGTGATGAATTGAGCATTTTATGTGATTACATGATTTGGTGCCTTGAAGGTGTTTGATTAAATGCCTATGTGAAATTAAGTGTGTTATTGCATAGATTATGTATAACATACCTGGGAAAATAGTAGTTGAATGAAAATGTTGATATATGTTTATTGATATATTTGTATTGTGATGAATTATGGTAATTATATCTTGGGACACAATTTGCCATGGAATATGTTGATATGTGGTTAAAGTGGTCCATATGGCATTCATAGATTATTGGACAAGATTGTTGTTTTACAATTGTACATTACATTACATATGCATGAAAACATCACATTTTGTGGGTGTGTGTGCATGGTTGGCATCAAACATCACACTTGGTAGATGATGGGTGGACTCGAAAAAGTTGGGTCAATGACCCGATTGAGTCACACGGTTTGCATAATAAATTGGTTGGGTTTAGCAAGAGGGGCTAGATTATCCCTTGGGTGAGAGACCCAGTGTTTAGGATATGCACTCCCTTGATTTAGTCCATAAAGTGTGTTGGTGTACACGGAACCGTTGGTGGAAGTCCATGAATTCCGTGTTAGTTGGGGGCCCATTGGTGTAAGTCCATAAATACCCAACACAGAAAGACCCAAATATTTTTAAAAGACCATTGGATGTGCAACATCAATGACAAGGGCTTGGAATGCCCGATTTTATACTCATGGCATTGCATAGGTGATAGGAGCCAGTGAAGGCTTGGGCTGAGTTACATGAGTGAGTCTCATCTCATTTCATGGCATAACATAGTGAATTCCAACATTAAGTTGCATATTCTTGATTGGAATGTTTTGTGTCTTGTTGAAACTACATGTGACATTTCATATGCATCTTGGTTGGGGAGTAGCCTCTTTAGGAGATACCACCCTATTGAGTGTGACTTACCCTTTATGGGAAACATTTCAGGTGCGGGGTATACACTGGTGGACAACTCACACTCGAGGCTTCAGGGATGAAGAAAAGTCAACTTGTGGCTTTTAAACCATCTTTTGTACAATATTAGCTAAATTTGATTATGGGCATGTAAATCTATGGAAAAGAATTGTAATCAAACTCATATGGACTATTTTTAGTATAAAATTGCGTGTTGTTATGAGTATGTATAACACCCCAAAAGCCCCCTTGGACGGCATTACTATTTAAAAACTATTCACATCATGAGATCAACTAAATAAATTTCATAACTAAAGAGAATTTAATTCATCATACACAATATATTCAACATTATCCAAAAGAATATGCCCAACTATGACAATTACATCCCAAAAATCAACTATTATCTTGTAGCAGAATCATAAAAATATTAGACTTCACATTGTCTCAAAATGAATTTCCTAGTCTAGAACATAAAAGAATATAGCTTTAAACATTCACCTCGAGATCCACGTTCCCATCTATTGGAGCTTCCCAATGTATTGACTCATCAACTCCAAGCTCCTTCTCTAGATCATAACCTGAAAAAGATATTGTTTGTAGGAGGGTGAGTGCTAAGTTCTGTAGGAAAATTCTCCCAAACTTGAACAAGATTTCAAAAAGCATATAAAATGGTCAGTCTCATTTTACAAATATCATACATAGATTTTGAAGGAAAACAAGGACATTTCAATAGATCTCAAGTTTACACAATAACAATAATTAAATAAAAAATTAAAACCAATTCCCAACAATAAAAATTTCCAACAAGTTACCATTTCCACAATAACCAATTTCACAACAAACCAATTCCACTATAAAATCCTTTCCACAATAAACCATAACCAACTATTTGCACAATAAACAAAAGCCCACAATGTATGTCAAACCACAACTTGTGTTTGTATCTGTACTTGTATCTTAGGTATGATGTATGACATCGCATGAATAAACACATCGAGAATATCCTGGCCCGCACACACACACCTAATTCTCGCAAGGATATCAAACTTTTAGGAAGGGTATATACCAATGCATTGGCAGTGACGAATCCAACCCAGGAATAATATACTAACCCTTAGCGTTAGTACCACATGAGCAAATAGTGGTTTGGTCCTCGCAAGGCACCAACCCCACTACGAGTGGTAGAAAAAATTCAAACCTGTACGGAGTAAGAAACGCATGAACCCACTCTATAATACCTGATCAACAACAACCCCATGGTCATCCAAATATCCACAAGAGATGCAATATCCAACCAATTTCTCCAATCCCAAGTAAAATCCAAAATTTTCAAATTTCACATGTATTATTCTAATAGAACAATTTAAGAAAATATGCAAGAGATCATCAAAAATACCATTTTATTGTTTAATACCAAGCGCTAGAGTTTTTAAATCACGAGCAAAAGAAAAATCAAGAGAAAAATCAATTTCTCTTGAAAAACTAGGTTTTGATGTCAAAACAAGGGTTTTTATGGCTTTCAACCCATAACTTTACTCAAAACATGAGAAAGTTTGCAAGAGCATCAAGAAATAATGATTTCATACCATATATCTAAGATTTAGAAGCAAAACATTCATAGATATAAACCCTAGCCTCACTGGACAAAAGTGGGAAGATACCCCTACCTTCTTCCTTAGTTTTGTGTGAAGAACTTGAAGATTTGATCTTTCCCAAACCTGAATCAACACTTTAATCTCTTGTTTTCCCTTTCTTTCGTCCTCTCTAAGCTTCTCTAGGGTTAGAAATGTTGAAATGAGGCTAAAGGAGGTGTCCTTATGTATTTATAGGAGGCCAAATGGTCCACTGTGCGCAAATCTGAAACTCAGAATTTGTAACTCACGTTCAAATGTCATTTGGCGTTCAAACGTCACTAATGCAATTTCTTGTTTCACGTTTGAATGTCACTTTGGCATTTGAACGTTGGTTGATCCTAGTACTTTTGCATTTCCATCAGAGCTCTGCATACACCAAAGTACTAGGACTCACTTACATTCGAACGTCATGTATGTTCGAACGGACTCCTTGTTTCTGCTGAAACTTCCAGTGAAGTTTTGGTCTGTTTAGAGGTTGATTTGGAAAATTTTTGTGAAATACATTTGTAACCCTTGAAGTCTACTATCTAATCTCAATATTTCAGATCAAATGGACGTCAAAGTAAATGTTATGATCCAAACACTAGGGATGTATCAAAATTCATTCCTACTCAAATTCTCTCTAAAGTGTGCTTTCACTCCGGAATACTTCCTAACTTCCAATTCATACCCTATTACCTTAACTAACATTTTTATTTCTACCATTACAATCTACATAGTTCATACATACATCGTCACATATATTAACATTTCAAAACATAATTACGTTACTATATAAAGATAAGAATGTGAGAGTTTACAATCTACCCCTCTTAAAGAAAGTTTTGTTCTCGAAACTTACCTTAAGTAGAGAACAAATAAGGGTACTTCTCTTGCATCTCTAGCTCCAGTTTCCAAGTAGCTTCCTCCACCCCATGATGTTGCCACAAGAACTTCACCAATTGGATGACTTTATTGCAAAGAACCTTCTCCTTGGAATCGAGAATCCTTACCGGTTGTTCTTCATATGTTGCTCCATCTTGAATTTCAATATCCTCCAAATCCATTACATGCGTTGTATCCGATTGCCACTTTCTCAACATTGACACATGAAATACGTCATGTACCCCTGACAATTGAGCTGATTACCGAAGTTGATACGCTACTTTGCCTACCGCTTTGATCACTTCAAATGGTCTGATGTACCTTGGAGCTAATTTTCCCTTCTTGCCAAATCTAAACCCTCCCTTTTTGGGCGACACCTTGAGGAACACATAGTCCCCCTCTTGGAATTGCAATGGTCTTCATCTTCTATCCGCATAGTTTTTCTGTCTACTTTGTGTCATGCATAGTCTCTCCTGAATGAGTTGAATTTTCTTTATAGTCTCCCGAACAATTTTTGGTCCAAACATACTACTCTCTCCAGCTTCTAACCAACAAGTCGGGGACCTACATGGTTTTCCATATAATGTCTCATAAGGTGCCAAGGCAATGCTAGATTGAAAACTATTGTTATATGCAAATTCCATCAACGGCAAATGATCACTCCAACTTCCCTTGAAATCCAACACACAAGCACGTAACATATCCTCCAAAATCTGTATCACCCTCTTGGATTGGCCATCCATTTGAGGATAAAAAGTAGTGATAAAGTGTAACTCTGTCCCCATAGCTCATTGTTGACTTTGCCAAAATTGTGCCTCAAATCGAGAATCACGATCCAACACGATAGAGAATGGAACTCCATGTAATCTAACAATCTCACGAATATAAAGCTTGCTCAAGGTCTCTAAGGAGTCAGTGGTCATCATACTCAAGAAATAAGCGGATTTGGTGTGTCTATCAATAATAATCCATACGACATTATGCCCTTGTGAAGTCCGGGGAAAACCAGACACGAAATCCGTGGTGATGTGATCCCATTTCCACTTCGGGATAGGCAAGGACTATAGTAATCCTCCAGGCTTTTGATGCTTCACCTTCCCTTGGTGACACACCGCGCACTTTGCAATGTACTTAGCCACATCTTGTTTCATCCCTTTACACCAATATTGACACTTCATGTTTCTATACATCTTAGTACTACCTGGATGTATGGAAAATTTTGAACGATGTCGCTCACCCAATACTTCTTCCCTTACTTGGTCATTGTTTGGTACACATAGTTGTCCACGAAAATATAACTCATCATTATATATTGACCAGTTCTCAATCATCTCACTCCTCTCCAATCTACCCCGGATAGCTCCCAACTCGGTATCTAATCGTTGCAACTCCATAATCCTTTATCGGAGAATTGGTTGAGCTATAAGATTAAATAAGCAAGGTCGATCCTCCTGTCTATCCACTAATAGATCAAACTCCTATGAAGCATCATTCATCTTCCACCTATGAATAACAAGAACATTGATTTCACCCCTAGACTTTCTGCTAAGTGCATCTGCTACTACATTAGCTTTCCCCAAATGGTAGTTGAGTGTGAAATCGTAGTCTTCTAGATATTCAATCGACCTTCTATGCCAAGGATTCAAGTCTTTCTATGTAAAGATATACTTGAGGCTTTTATGATATGAAAACCCTTGAAACTTTTCTCCATAAAGGTAACACCTCCACAACTTAAGAGCAAAAACCACATTGACAACCTCCAAGTCATGAGTGGGATAGTTCTGCTCATGAATCTTGAGTTGCCTCGAGCCATATGCAACTACCTTACCTCCTTGCATTAACACACATCCCAAGCCTCGTAACGAAGCATTGGTATACACATCGTATTCCTCCCTACTGCTCGGAATAATGAGGACATGTGCTCTTGTCAACTTCTCCTTCAAGGTGTGAAAGGCTAGTTCACACACTTGAGTCCATAAGAATTTTTCTCCCTTCTTCATAAGGCATGTCATTGGCATCGCTAGCTTGGAGAACCTTTCCACAAACCTCCGGTATTAGCTTACTAAGCGCAAGAAATTATGTACTTTAGTCACATTCCTTGGTGGTTCCCATTTCATCACTGCTTCAATCTTTGTGGGGTCAACAACTATCCCTTGTTTGGACACAACATGACCAAGGAATTTCACTTCTTTCATCCAAAACTCGCATTTACTCATCTTAGCATATAACTTATGCTCTCTCATTGTCTGTAGCACTACCGAAAGATGGTGTTCATGTTCCCCTTGTGGCCGTGAATAGATTAATATGTCATTAATAAACACAATGACAAACTGATCTAGATACGATCAGAATACCTTGTGCATCAAATCCATGAAGGCTGCAGAAGTATTAGACAGTCCAAACGGCATTACCGTATATTTAAAATGACTATACCAGGTATGAAAAATTGTCTTAGGAATATTCTCCTCTTTGATCCGCAGTTTGATGGTATCCTGTACGAAGATCAATCTTGGAGCAATACTTAGAACCCCTTAGCTGATCGAATAAATCATTAATTCATGGAAATGGGTATTTATTTTTCACTGTCACTCAATTCAATCTTCGGTAGTCCGTGCATAACCAAAGTGTTTCATCATGCTTCTTCAAAAAGAGGACCAGGGCTCCCCAAGGTGAAGTGCTTAAACAGATAAAGTCAATAGTCAAGAGTTGGTCCAACTGCTTCCTTAGGTCTTTTAACTCCAAAGGTGCCATCCGATAGGGAGCAATGGATATGAGTTTGGTTCTCGGATAGAGATCAATCTTAAACTCAATCTCTCTCTCTATGGGGGTAACCTAGGTAGTTCATATGGAAAGACATTAGGAAAATTTGATACTATCAACACTACGTCTGCTTGGAATTTATCTCGATCATCTCCCATTAAGCTGGCCAAGAAACTCAAATTTCTCCCCACCTTAGCTTTCAAGAATCTATTTCCTGTAGTGCGAAATGGATGGGAAGAATTTTGATCATTAATGAAGCTGAAAACTACCCCTCTAGGTAATTGAAATGAAATCCACTTACGAAAACAATCCATTACTGCACAAAAAGTGGCCAACAAGTTCATCCCAAATATTATGTCACACCCCTTCATGTCTAATGCAACCAAATCTACAATCAATTCTTGCTCCCCAATACGAAGCACACAACCTCTACACACCCTTCTAGTATCTCACCGTGCTCCCGTAAACATGTCAATACTCAAGGCATGTTCTAACTTCTCAAATTCCAATCCCAAATTAAGAGCATATATAGTGCGTATGAATGAATGAGTCACACGAGGATCAAATAAAATTAGGGCCCAAGAATTATAAAGAAGAACGATATCTTCCACAACTGCATTGGAAACGTCTTCTTCCGGTTGGGTCAAAGCAAACATTCTTCCCTGATTGGCACTGCCTGAGGCTAGAGCTCCAAACGGTCTCTGTTGTAGTGGCTTCTGTAGTGGTGGCTTGTTTGCATTTACTTGTCCTGCTGCTTGATTGGACTTTGTTGAAAACGATGGGCAGTTATTTTTGAAGTGCCCGAAACCTCCGCATGCGAAGTATTGACGGGGGTTAGTGCTGCTAGATTTTGAATAACCTCATCTCCTCGAACTGTCTGAAGTCTTTGTCCAATCACCTGGTTTGAGCGATGGTATGGTGCCACCCTTTGCACTCCACTGCTATTAGCACCTGTCCGGGTTGGACCTTCCCTCGTAAAGTTCTATCGCCGCTGGTTGTCCTCTATTTCTCTCTCCATCAATACAGCTCTGTCAACAAGATCTCCATAGTCTCGGATCTTGTGAGCCACAAGCTTCTCCATGATAGCAGGCCTCAAGCCTTGCTCAAAGCATTTGGCCCTCCTGGCCTCGGTAGATATGAACTCCGTGGCATAGTGGGACAGCTCATCAAACTTCCTCTCTTAATCTGCCACCATCATGCTATCCAGTCGTAGAGTGAGAAAATTTGCACTCATCTTGTCCCTGACTGATTTAGAAAAATACTTGTCTTGGAAGATCTGATCAAACTCCTCCCAGGTAAGAGCATCCGTATTCCTCCTTATCTTCATCGAGTCCCACCAATGATCGGCCTCCCCCTCTAGTAGATATGTAGCTAGGTCGACTCGTAAATCCTCGGCCACTCCCATGCCATCACACATTTTATTCACCCAGAGAATCCATTTATCTGCCTCCAAGGGGTGAGAGCTTCCTTGAAAATAGGTGGGTGTTGCCGTAAAAATTCTCGAAAAACTATCATCCTTTGATTTTTGTCCCTGTTGCCCAGTTCCTAAGCTAAGGGACGAACCCCACCATTGTGGTTGTTGTTTCCATTCTGGTGTTGCACCAGAGTGGTTAGCTCCCTTAGGCATTAGTATATGCCATTCATGGCATCTAGAGGTGGTGGTGGGTTTGGTTGGCCACCACGTCCCCGTCCACGTCCACGTCCACGTCCATGTCTACCGTCCATCCTGCACATCAATTCACAATTTGATTTCCTTGATGTACAAGACATCCTAATTAACTTTAATCTAAAGCATAAGACTTGTATAAGATTCGAGTCAACAATTTCATTGAACCTAGTCCTACTTCTCTAGTGGTAATCCATAACCTATAGCTCCCATGAAAGACCTAATTCCTATGCTCTAATACCAAAACCAGTAACGCCCCAAAATCTCCCTTGGATGACATTACTATCTAAAAGTCATTCACATCATGAGAACAACTAAATAAACTTCATAACTAAAGAGAATTTCATTCATCATCCATAATATATAAAACATCACCCAAAATAATATACCCAACTATGGCAATTACATCCCAAAAATTAACTATTATCTTGTAGCGGAATCACAAAAATATTAGACTTCACATTATCTCAAGATGAATTTCTTAGTCTAGAACATAAGAGAATATGGCTCTAAACATCCACCTCGGGATCCACGTTCCCATCTATTGGAGCTTCCCAATGTATCGACTCATCAACTCCGAGCTCCTCCTCCAGACCATAATCTGAAAAAGATATTGTTTGTAAGGGGTGAGCACTAAGCTCTGTAGGACAATCCTCCCAAACTCGAACAAGGTTTCAAAAACATATAAAATGGTTGGTCTTATTTTACGAATATCATATATAGATTTTGAAGGAAAACAAGGACATTTCAATGGATCTCAAGTTCTCACAATAGCAATAATTAAATAAAAAAGTAAAACCAATTCCCAACAATAACAATTGCCAATAAGTTACCATTTTCACAATAACCAATTCCACCATAAACTCCTTTCCACAATAAACCATAACCAACAATTTTCACAATAAACAATAGCCCACCATGTATATCAAACCACAACTTGTATTTGTATTTGTACTTGTATCTCAGGTATGATGTATGACATCACATGAATAAATATATCGAGAATATCCTGACCCACACACACACACACACCCAATCCTCGCAAGGATATCAAACTTTTAGGAAGGGCGTATACCAACGCATTGGCAATGGCGAATCCAACTCAGGAATAGTATACTAACCGTCAGCCTTGGTACCACGTGAGCAAATAATAGTTTGGTCCTCGCAAAGAATCAACCCCACTACGAGTGGTAGAAAAAATTCAAATCCGCACAGAGTAAGAAACGTATCTACCCACTCTACGATATCTGGTCAACGACCACCCATGGTCATCCAAACATCCACAATAGATACAATACCCAACCAATTTCTCCAATACCAAGTAAAATCCAAAATTTTCAAATTTCACATGTATTATTCCAATAGAACAATTTAAGAAAATATGCAAGAGATCACCAAAAATACCATTTTATTGTTCAATACCAAGCACTAGATTTTTAAAACAAGAACAAAGGAAAAATCAATAAAAAAATTAATTTCTTTTGATTAGTTATCATCTCGAAAATAGTTTTTTATTCTCAAAATTTCAAAAACACCAAAAACCTGTTTGTTTAGTATTTGTGTTCTCTAAATTTTGGAGAAAAAATAAGATTTGAGTCAAAGAAACAGAAAACATGTGTAGCTTGTTTTCAGAGTTTTCTTTGAAAATTTTGGAAACAAGGAGAACAATTTATATATATATATATAATATATATATATATATATATATATATATATATATATATATATATATATATATATATATATATATATATATATTTATTTATATATATGTACATATAGGAATTTATAAATAAATAAATAAATAAATAAATATATATACTTATATATATATATATATATATATTTCTTTATTTATATATATAAGAATATATATAAATATACATACATATATTTATTTTTATATATATATACTTCTTTATTTATATATATAAATATAAATATATATACATGTATATATTATATATATATATAAATACGTATAAATATATATATACATATAAATATATATATACGTATAAATATATATATTTATTTAGTTATATATATATACGTATATTTATACATGTATATATAAAAACATATATACATATATATATATATATTGTGTGTGAGGAGTGTGTGTATATATATATATATATATTATATTTTTATATATAATACGTATATTTATTTATATGTAAATATATAAGATATATATGTTTTTATATAAGATATATATATATATATATATATATATATATATATATATATATATATATAAATACACGTATAAATATAGATATATATATATATATATATAAATAAATATATATACTCATGTATATATATTTATACATATTAATATATATAATATATATATATATATATATATAATATATATATATATATATATATATATATATATATATATATATATATATAAATAAAATGTCATGCGGAATAGTAGAGGAATAAAGAAGAATATGGAACAGATATGAAAATAAACAAGATATTCAATTAAAGAAAATAAATACTTACAACACTAGAACTAATGGTCTAGTGGAAATAAGTGGTGATAGAGGTGCAGCACTTCTTTTGCATTATGAAGAAGGCTTACAAGTAATAGGTATGATTACAAAACTAGAGGGTTTGTAATGATCTCTGAAAAACCAGACTAGAAGGGGTCTGAAGTTTTCAAAGCTTGCTTGACAGAGAAGAGGAGGCTGCCTTATATAGAGAAAGGGGCTTCCGGACTTCAACTGAGTCTTCAAATTATTTAAAAGTCTCTTTCATTACTTTCGGCTACTTTTGGCTGGAAAGTAAGATAAGATTCTTTTACTTGGGTAAAAGGACAGGCAGAATGGACTAGGGGTCCTGACTGTCTGAAGAATCTCTGCTTTCGGTGGAAAGTAGTCAACCTGAAGGGACTAGAGGGCCCTACTTGTCAGAGGCATCTTACTTTCGGTGGAAAAGCAAATCTGTGGGTCCTGCTTCTGTCTGTGAGAATCCTGCTTTTAGAGAAAGGGGATCCTATGCAGACATATGAAATTATATTTACACAGAGTGGACAGCTTTTCTTTCTTTATGGAAGAAAGTAGTGATTGAAGCCACTTTATGTAAATAATAATTCATGGGTGTGCAAGGTCAGGTGTGAGGTCATCAACATCAAAGTCTTCTATTCCTTCAAAAGGATCCTGAGCATATCCTGCTGGGAGTTCTGAGGAGGAACTTTGAGAAGATGATTCACTATCTGAGTCAAGTTGTTCAAGGAGCTTCTGGAGGAGCTTTGCCTTGGACTTCTTCTTGCTGGATTTCTTCTGAGAACCTTTAGATGAAGATTCTTCTGGTTGGACTTGTTTTGTAGGAAGGTTAGCCTGGCTTGAATGAGCGGGCAGTTCCTTCACTGGAGTTGCTGGTTGTAAGGGACCCGGAACTACTACTGGAGTTGGAACCCTTACAGGGAAGTCGCGTTTCACCATTGCGATAGTGTCGCTATGTTGAAACCTGGGCCACCATTTGGCATAGAATTGTCGGGTTAAGTTGAATCCAACAATTTCCCATTGCCATTTGAGAATCCACGGGACTTTGTACCTGCAAAGAAATATTAGTAATAAAGGTAATGGGGACTCCTGTTTACTAGGACGGTAAAGGGAGTAAAAGATATTAATCTGATCTTTAAGATCAGCTGGAAAGATTTCATCAATGGGACCGTGTAGATGCCACCACTGTGCAAACCATGCAGGAATATGGCTTCTGAAATCTTTATGGAAATTAAGGAACCAGGAATGGGACAAATCCTCATTCTGGTAGAGTAATATTTTGGACCATGACTCAATGTAGTCATAGTAATTAAATTGTCTACTGTGGTAGGGAAGTTCTCGGAGTAAAGAAGGGTGAGAACCCCATTCCTCAATAGAAATAATTTTGGTAATATACAAGCTGTGATAGATAACCTTATTTGGGTTTATCTTATCAGGAATAGGCTTGGTAAAGATGGACTTAGTGTAGTAGAGAATATCTTGGTAAAAACTATGGGGTTTTTCCAAGTCTACTGGGATAAAGGTCCAATCTTTTGGAAGGTAGGCCTGTACAAGGTCTATTGGATCCTTGTATTTGGAATGGGCTAGTTCAATGGCTAGGACATTCTCAGAATAGGCTTTGACATAGTCAACCTTTGGGCCTAATTGGGCTACAAAGGGTTGTGAGGCCTGATAGGGGTTTGTCATGGCACTAGTGGTCCTGACAGGTTGCTGTTGGGCCATTTGGGTAAAGGTTAATGGGTTAACAGTAGTTGAAATAGCTACTGGTCGGGTAACCAGGGCCGATTGGGTACTAGTTGAGTCCATTCTGGCTATTTCATTGGCCATTATCTGACTCAATTTTAAGTTGGGCTTGGGCTACTGGCCTTGTGGGCTGAGTAGTTGGTAATAGAAATCTGTTTGACAAAACTAATGGTAAGTCAGGTTCAGATTTTGGTATTATTTTATCCTTTCCCTTCCCCCTGGAATTTTTGGAGGAGGTTCCGGATGTACTAGGTTTCCTGTCCGCCATGAGGTTCCTGCAAAAATTCTCTGGTTAGGAAATCAGGAATATAGTTATGTTCTCCTTTGATATATTCGATATCAAAATCGAAAATACTTAAAATAGATTGCCAACGAGCAAAAATCTGCTTAGCAGCTATATTTTTGACATCTTTGGTTAATACGTCCTTGGCTGATTTACAGTCAACCCGCACAAGGAATTTCTGATTTAATATATCATCCTGGAATTTAGAGATACACAGGACAATAGATAAAATTTCTTTTTTAATAGTGGAATAATTCTTTTGGGTCTTATTCCAAATACCAGAATGGAACCGAACAATTTGTTCAGGAGAATTAGGAGATTCTCTCTGAAGGAGGATTCCACCATAACCAATATCGGAGGCATCAGTCTGGATGATTTTGAAAGAATCAATGGACGGAATACCAAGACAGGGAAGAGTTTTGATGAACTTCTTAACCTGTTGGATAATAGAAGTATGAACAGTGGTCCAAGGAGGAGGATTTCCTTTGAGCCTGTCATACAGAGGTTTGATGGTTTGCCTAAGATCCTGATAAAAGTCAGAAACATAGTTTAGGGAACCTAAAAACCTTTGTAACTGGGTTTTGTCCAGAATTTTATCTGGGAATTTATCTGCAAATTGGATGGCTCTACTTATAGGAGTAAAAGTAGAATCCTGGATATTGTATCCTAAAAACCTTACTGAGGTTTGGAATAACTTAATCTTAGATGCAGATAAGACTAAACCATTTTGTTTTGACAATTGTATGAAAAGCATGGAGGTGCTTCCAGTGTTCTTCTATTGATCTGGAGAAGATGAGTATATCATCTATATAGATAATAGAAAAATGACTGATACAATTGAAGACTTCATTCATTATATTCTGGAATTCACTTGGGGCATTTTTTAACCCAAAGGGCATGACATTCCATTCATAATGTCCGAAGGGAGTAGTAAAAGCAGTTTTATACCTGTCCATAGGGTGGATCTGTATTTGCCAAAAACCACTTTTCAAATCAAATTTGGAAAAGATAGTGGACTTATTGAGTCTTTTTATCAAATCCTGTTTGTTAGGTATAGGGTACCTAATCCATTCTAAGACCTTGTTTAAAGGTTTGTAATTGATAACTAACCTTGGGACTCCTCTTTCTAACTCTGCGTTTTTGACTACGTAGAAAGCAGGACAAGACCAAGGTGACTTGCTATTCCTAATGATACCATTTTTCAGTAACTCTGAGATTTCCTTTTTACAGATCTCAGTAGTTTCATGGTTCATTTGGATTGGTCTGGATTTAGTAGGGATATTGTCCTCAGTAAATCCTTTAATATATGGAAGTCTGACCATGTGTTTCTTCCTATGCCAGAATGCTGTAGGAAGGGAGGAACAAACTTCTAACTCTAAGTTTTCTCTAAACCTATCAATCTTCTGTTGTAAGATTGGATTGGTTAGGTTTTCTTTAGTTCTGAGGTGGTTAATCTCTTGTTTAAGAAATTCCACTTGCCTAATTTTTCTGTTAATAACATTAAGGGACTGTGAGACAGAAATGTCTTTTAGCTGCCTTAAATGTCTTTTTTCAGGTTTGGTAATAAATGGAAATACAATTTTTCTTCCAAAATGCTTGGTTGATATTCCATCTGTATCTGTACTAAAAGGGTACAAAAGATATATAAATGGAAGACCAAGAATAACAGCATCAGTCATGTTATTAACAAGAAGGAATGATGTTTCAAAACATACATCTTGCTGACAGACATGAACTTTAGGAAGTTTGTATTTAACATTCATTTTGCTGCCATTGGCAGAACTAATTCTTTCCAATGTTTTTTCATAAAACATAGTTGGAATTAATCCTTCTTGGATGCAGTTAACATCTGCTCCAGTATCCAATAGGGCAATAACATTAATATGAAAATTATTGTTAATGATTAATTTTACTTCAACATGCCATTTTTGGACAGTTAAAGAATTAATCAAACTAATTCTTTTGTCATGGGAGGAGGCTCCTTCCTGGAATGAAGGCAGGTTCGTTACACCAGAAGTTTCCGTCTGAAAGGAGGAGGTTACTGGTATCCCCTGTGTGTAGCCTTGATGATCAAAAGGATTAATAAAATCTGCAGTCTGATCTTCTGGATCAGAATCCTGGGATTTTTCAGAATATTTTTCTGTTTGTAAAAGAGTTAAAGCTTCAGCAAATTTCTTGTCTTGAGCTTTTAAATCTTTTATCTCAATTTTAAGCTTATTAACTTCACTTTGGAGATCTTGTAAGGTGATTTCTTTTTTCTTTTCCTTACTAAATCTTTCCATAGTTTTGTTAAGGCTTATTAATTGTTTTTCAATAACAGGTTGCTTATTATCCTTTTTAGTGAAAAGGTTTCTAAGCTGTTTTACATACTTATCTTTGAGATCTGGATCTTCTATCTTGGAGATCAAGTCTATAAGTATGTGTTCTTCATTTTGCTTTGTGATTACCCTAACTTGTTTCTGACAAGAGCATCCTATTTTAATTTTAGGTGCATCAGGGTGATCAGAAGCTGAATAATAATCTGAAGAGTCTGGGGTGCTTACTGGGCTATCTGAATCTTCAGAGCTGTCAAGATTGTTTATCCTAAAGATTTCAAGGATTCTGTCCTCATCATCTTGGGATAAATTTAATCTTTTTACTTGTTTTTTAATTGGGCACTCAGGACTAATGTGGCCTGATTTTTCGCAATTAAAACATGTAATATCCTGGACTTTTCCTTTACCTTTGTCTGTCCTTTTGGATCTAAATTTTCTTCTAGGTTTCCTGGAAGATTCTGGTTTAGATCTCTTGGCAGTTTTGTGGTGAGGAAAATGTCTTTGATAGGATTTGTTTTTAAAATAAGGCTTGTGTGATTTGGACTTTCTGTGTTTCTTATGGGAAGGAGCTAATGGCTGTAACCCATATTGTTCACAAAAATTTCCTAATTCATATTTAGCCTTATGTTTTTCATTTGTTAATTGCTTATTGATTCTCAGATCTACACACCATTTTAATCCTACATTTTGGATGGTGCTAATGAGTTCTCCATAAGCAAGACTATCGTATTCAATTATTCCTGTGTCTTTGCTAAGGGTTTCTCTTACCTTATGGGCAAAGAGACTGGGTAAACCATTAACAAATTTCTCTTTCCAGAATGCTTTCTGGCAGTCTGGTCTAAGCATGACACGAGAAACAAAAACATCTTTATACCACCTAAAGTCACTAAGTGTGGGACATTTTAGGTTGGTCAACTGGTCATGAATCCTAGCAGTAATGCTACTAGGAGTGCCAACAAAGTGTTTGATGATTGTGAATATAAGTGTATTACAACCATCAGGCTTAGCTGTTCCAATTCTTTCATCAAAGATTGGAATGCCTTCATCATCTTTGAGAACAGCATTAATGATACTGTCTCGTTGTTCTTGTTTCAAATAATTATCCCACCAATTTCTAAGAACACCTGTGAATCCTGAAACAATTAGTTTGACAATCTCAGGTTCAGGGCTATCAAGATTGGTCATATAATTATTTAAAACCATGGATAGATGACTTACTTTGTTAATAATTTCCTGTTCACTTAGACCATCTATGTTCCATTCATAGAGTCTGTTAGACTGAACAGAAAACTGGTTTAACACATTCTTTTCTTCATATTGAAGATCTGGTGGAGTGGGTCTAGAATACCAGTTCTTTGTGGAGCTGGTAGGGACTCTAACCAGTGCATTGATTTTAGAATCAGGTTGGGTCATACTGTGATCCCTAAACTGATTTTCTAAGTTTTCTATTTCAGAGTCAGAATCAGTGGTGTCTATGGGACTATCAGATTCTGAATTAGACTCTGAACTTTCTTCAGTTTGCTTGATGACTGTTATCTGGGAAGTACTAGTAGATTCTTTCCTGGATAAGAGTGCATCAATCTGTTGAATTAGGTTTTTGTCTTTTAAACCTAAATTCTTTCTTTCTTCAGGTAGGTTGACTAATGGTCTTTCTACTGAAGATGGTTTAATTTCATCTATTTTATTTTCAATTTTATCCAACTGTTTACCTATGGTAATTAGGCTTTGGTTGGTGAAATTGACCTGTTCAACTATCTTCTTTTCAGATTCTAAGACTGGAATCTTAAAGGGAGAAGCTGTGACAGTTTTGTTAGCATATTTAAATTCAATAGTTTCTACTGGTGGGTGACTAGCGGTTACCACGGCAGATTCTGTTTTCCAATTTTGCTGAGTTACTACTTTTACTTCTTTGTGGAAGTTTGCTAAGTAGTTTTCAAAAGCAATTTCGGATTCTAATTTATACATTAATTTAACCCATTCTTTTTTAATGGTTTCCTGGGTTTTACAAGGTAAAGATTCAAAAGCTTTCCTAAGAGGTCTGTTCTCAGGGGTTTTGAAATTCTTTTTTAATTTGTAAATATCAGGCATAAAAAATTCTTTTTCCCTAGTGATAGTGTATAATTGATGGGTTTTGTCATTTCCATCAAAAGCACTAGCAGTGGGTGACAGAGAAGGTGATGGAGTAAAAGCATCATTCCTGTTTGTTTGAACTCTGTGTACCTAGACTTTAACGGGACACTTATAGGAGTGTACACTGGTCTAGCTACTGGGTCTGAGGAATTAGCGATTCCTTTCAACCTATGGTCAAGTTCTTTGGCAATCTCTCTGTCTCTATGGGAAACAGATGAGAAATCAGATTTTCTTCCTTCAGAAATCTGATCTTGCCTGGGGGTGAATCTGCAAGATCTAGTGGATCTGGCAGTGTCAAATGATATTTTTACTGATCCGTCAGGGAGCTGTTTAATAGTCTCCAGATCAGTTGTGGTTGACTCGGCACTAGATTCCTTGTCAAAATTCTCATTCTGTACAGTCCATGACTCTGGTAAAGTCACATCTTTCCAAAGTAGCTGCTTTGGAACCTGGATGTTAGTCTGTGCAGAACTAGATTGAATTAACATAGTACTTCCTTTAGGACTTGGGTCAAGGCATTGTACATTTAAATTGGTACGAATACACTTGTAATAAATCCTATAGATAAGTACTAATGAACTAGTATTTTGTACTAACCTGGTAATATCGCCTGTGAGACGGATACCAAGAGTTAGTGCCATGTGGGTATTAGGACAATGGAGGTCAAGGGTAAAGTCTGGGAAGCAGTTAAAGTAGACTGGACCTCGGTGGAGTCCTGTCTCCATGATTCCCAAGACACTTGGTTCCCAATCAAGAAACCTCGCATCTCTTAGTGCTAGTAAGGCAGCAGCATTCCTGCCTTGGGTAATAAGAGGCTTAATGGCCACTTGGACAAGACCTATGTGGATAAAATTAAATCCTTTGGCCTTGTGAATTTTAAGAGTCTCCTTACTGAGGAGCTCACAAAGCTCATCTTCTTTTCTGAGAGGATGAACTTGTTCAACAGTTTTAACTTGGTGTTCTTCACTAAAGGTTTTCTGAACCCAAGTTGTGCTATAAATATTTTTTTCTTTAACTGGAGGAATATTCCATTTCTTCCAGTCTGTTCTAGTTTCTTCTATTTCTAATTCTTCCTCATTTACTCTATGTGGCATAGAATAATCTGAAGATCTAGATGTACTAGCTCTAGAATTAGATCTGAATAATCTACTCATTTTTAAAATCTAAATTGTTATCAAATTTTAAATTTATATGTAAGTTTGACGACACTAGACATACCCCCTAATCTGGCTCCAATTTCTCTCAACTTCTCGCCTGCGATCCACTCTTTGCCTCACACGGGACTTACGGTCGGGATAAAGTGCGGCTTACGTACTCTTGAGGGTCTGGATTAAGGTTGGGTGCTAGGGTGCGAATCTACTTACAAATGAATTTAAAAGATGGAACAAATAAAGATTTCTAGATGAGTTAGATGACTCAAATGAAATTTCAGAGGTAATACACCAGGCCGTCAAATGGCTCTGATACCAAATAAAAGTCATGCGGAATAGTAGAGGAATAAAGAAGAATATGGAACAGATATGAAATAAACAAGATATTCAATTAAAGAAA
>CAUOFW020007608.1:0-20407 GCA_963454935.2 Ilex paraguariensis
AAACTCGCGGAAGCAAAAAAGAAACTTGTCATGCCCATCAGCTATATTTTCTACCCTAATCAAACACCACTGTCGCCTTCATTCCAACAAGAAATCTGCTAGCCAGTCCATGCAGGGAGGAAGATCAACTCAGCTTTATTGCTTTGTGGTTCAAACACAATGAATTATTGATAATTAGAAATTTAGAATTTACCTTCTACTCCTTCCATTCCATTAACATGGATTAAGCCAAGCTATTATTATTATTATTTATTTTCAGATTTTTTTTTTTTGTAAAAGCTAATCTGATAAATGATTTCGTCCGACTTTCTGAAGATGAAAAATGAAGCAAATTAGAGAAGTGATAGATTAAAGAAAAAAGAAAAGAAACCTATTTGACATTCAATTTCTGAGTGTGTGTGTGTGTGTATACAAGTAATAGGGATGTCCATATATACACGTATATATAAAGGCACACACGGTGTGTGTGTGTATAAATAAATGTGAATGTCACCAGTCCCCATACGAACAGAATCCATGGCTCTACGTCCATATCATGCTGATAATAAGATATTAAAATATTTCTGAGTAGAAACTCTGTTATTATCGAAAAACACCACAGAACTTACACTAAGATAGAGACATGCATGAAGCGATGTGACCCATTTGACAATTGAGGGAGCTGGTTAGAGGGGAAGTTGGTGCAGCCAACTCTTTAATTTCCACCACCTTTGAAACTCAAAAGACATCTTGTTTTTCACCCTAGAACGCGTCAATGGCATTCGTTCATGTATTTGTCCTCTTATTGATTGTCCTGTAATGTTATATTAACAAAATTTTAAGACTAAATTTAGAACACAAATGATATGGTAGCATATAACAAATTACTAATTATACAAAAAAACACAATTATTTATCAGAATTTGTTCCTTATTGTGAGCCAAGTTGTTTTTCGCATCACTAATAATATGAGTAATGTTACTGGAACTTAAAAAATTGATTTAATTTATTGATTTAATAATACAATTTTTTTGTAATCATTCGATTAACATGAAGTTTTAATGTTTAATAAGTTTCACGGTCAATCCAATTACTGTAGTAAATAAGGTCAATAAATTATATTAATAAATTAAATTTCAATAAAACTACCAATAATATATTATAACTTCAAAGTACAATTAAATGTCGGCATGTATGCCTCCATACATGTAAATGCATAAATATGGTTCCATGCATGCCTATGTAATTACAAACATAAGCATATGAATATGTGGAGGTTGTCATCGATGGCTATTTTCTATTCGAGGTCCAACCATCCAACTTGTCCTAAAAAGGCAATATCTTACTTCATTGGCTGCATCTTTCAAACCTAAACTCAATAGTAAAGTGTCACATCAATGGCCACACAGAGTCAAACTAACAACGACGAGAGATATTAGAATCCATTTCACACACACACACACACTCTCTCTCTCTCTCACACACACACACATTCATATTGCTGTCGGCACACGTTTTACACTTAAAAGAAACCAAAATGTTCTAAGCTTTAGGTTTACCCTGATCAACACCATCTTCAATAAGTTAGTTTAAGGATTTAGATTATCTCACAGAAGGGGAGAGAGAGAGAGATTGCTTCTTCAACTGAGGTTCCTTGTCGGGTGGACCACGTCCACATATCAAAAGAAGCAGGTTTAGTTTAAAAGGGTCGTGTGATGTCACCTGGAAACATATTCTACTGAGAAATAATCATTGTTTTAGTGTCCGCTAAACAACTGATTTGCTTGCTCTGTTGGGTTTCCACCCAATATATCTAAACTCCTACTTTGTATGTCTCAAGTGCCAAGTCTTTAGGGTTTCATGTCCATGCAGACAGTGGACGTCCACATACAATATTATATACGTGTGTGTCTCTATAAAAGACTTCTAGCATCTTCATGATCACTAAGTGCCAGCTACTTCTTGACAAAGTTTACAGAATGTCACAGTCATTGGAGATAGGAAACGGAAAAAAAAAACATAAATATATATATGATTCGATACATTATGTGAAATATAAAACACATCATCATGGTTACCATCATCTATACTTACTCAGACTCTCTAAATATTGTGAGATCTCGATTCCTAATTTCCTATCATATCTTGAATATTTCTAATACAACATTAAGCATAGATAATATCGTCAAGGGCTCTCTCAGCTATGAAATGAAAGTTCATAATTTGAGGGCCAATGATACATTGAGTGGAACTTATTGCTAGATTTATTGGAGACATTCAATTCCCAGTAATAATGAACTCTAACACGGTGATCCCCTAACATCTTACATGTTTGTCACTGCTTTGGAGGTCCTTAATTTGATACTTTGACAAATATTTTTATTTGGCAAATATTTTTATATAGCAAATAGCATTGCTTTGTTCGATGGATATCTCGTAAGAATCGTTAGAACATACGGAATTGATCTTTCAGATAATTAAAATTCTTAATTACAGAAAAAAAAAAGTTCAAATTCTATTAGGGAACCCAACTTGGTCAGCTCTCCTTTGCTGATGATCATATGTAATTCTGCCATTGGGATGTGAATTCAGCTAAGATGCCTAAAGATTTACTAAAGCAGTTTTAATTCACTAATGATTCGTTTGATAAAAGAACGGAAAACATGAGTGATTCGCTTTTCATCCTTCGAGAGACAAATTTTTTCTTCACTCCTTTGGGTTTGATAAGAAATATGAAAAGTAGGAAGGATTTTTTATTTTATTTTTTTGATAAGATGGAAAAAAAAATTATTTTTAATTTTTTATAAAAAAATATAAATACATATTTTAGCAATATATCTATATATTAAATTAATGTATACATAATATGTAAGTGATAAACATGGTATATATAAACAAATAACATATATTAAAACACACACAATTAACTTTCTATCCACGTCAGCTCCTATTTTTGGAGGGATTAATTTTTGTGAGTTGGAAGGAAAGTTAATTGATTCACTTTTTCATCTTTCCTATTTTTCTTCCTTACCAAACATAATATCTTATTTATCTCTCTAATTTTTTATTCTTCCATGTTTTTATTGTACCAAACAAAGTATAAAGGATTGCAAGCTAACCGAACCAAGAGTGCTATATTCTTCTGTGCAGCGCAACCTGAAGACTAGGCATTCTCTTGATCTCAGCTGGACTGAGAAGCCAGCAATGTTCCTAATGTTTTGCAATTTCATATGGATAACCGTGATTATCTTTGGATAAATCTGCATTATTTTCTTACTGAGAATGACTAACCTTTGGAGATTTGTAGTTACATTCCAGCATTAGGCCGTATTCATATGAAGCTGTTCTGGTGCCCCATGTCTTCGTCTGTACTTCTATAATGTTAGGAAATTGATTTTGTAATTGGCTAATTATGAGGTCATGTGTAGATATCCAAACTAAATCCCTGGTCATGATGCCATGAAATTGAAGACCAAAGCAAAGAAGGAAGATGAAATCCAAGCTACAAAGTCACATTTGAACACTTCATGGAATCCTTTAAAGCTTAGATAAAGGTAATGACCAAGAAAATTAGTTACCTTGGTGTTTTTACTTTGGTTTACTTAATTTAAATAAAATTAAATTTAGGATATGTTTTAGACACAACTCTTACTCAAACGTTTTGAAAACCCTGATGTATCATGGAATGGACTCTTGTTAAATAACGTTCCTTGTTGCTCAGTAAGGTAATAAGTTATTGTTGTGTTCTAAGCTTAAAAACTAGTAGGGATAGCTGGAAACTCGTTGGCTTACAACTTGAGCGGTCTCTAAACATTTAAGAGAAAATTGAAAAAAATAGGAAACTGGACAGCAGCCACCGTTGGCTAGACCGCTCAAGCGATTTGCTAGACACCTTGAGTGATCTAGAGACCGCTCGAGCATTGAATTTTATTTTCTTGACATTCCAGTGACCATCACACGATAATTGCATGCTAAAAGTTTGAGCAATCCCTAGCGAATCTAAGTTTTCTTGTGTCCTAGTTATACTCTATTTATGAGGTCTATATAAACGGACTAGTCTTTTCTCAGTAGGGTAAACCTCTATAGTTAGAATATAGTTTCATACATCAGCTAAAGAGCCAAGAACAAACACTAGTCCCTCAACATCTAAAGGCCAAAAATCTATAAAGATTAATCTTATTCTCCACCTTCAAACTTGAAGAATAGAGATCTAGGTGAAACCCATAGTGGTGAAGAGATCTTAGGAGGATTCTAAAAAGATCAAGAATTCAACGGTGGATCATAGCACTCGGTTTGTCTCCCAGTGAAACTAGTACTCAAGAACTAAAATAGGATTCCGAAGTGAAGATTAAATAGAAAAAACATCTAATCATGGTATAAGTTAAAGTGTAAGACTTTGAACTTGTAATCCAACTTTGAGTATAATAGATTATATTAGGTGGACTACGATCTCATGATTTTTTTTTTTTTTTGAGAGGGTTTCTTCGTAAAAATTATTTATCTTGTGTTGTGCTTGTTTCTTCCCTACTCTACACATATTTGTCATTTTTATACTTACCATGTGTTTTATAATTTGTTTGAATTATCGATTCATTATATTTATCACATTGTGGTTAGTTTAATTGGTTGAAGGGTTATTGGATTATGGATTGTGATTGATTGTGGAATTTGGGGATTTTGCATATCATCCAAGGGTTTGTCAATCAAATTGAAAGGTTTAAAGGATTAATTAATTGATAATTGAGTGAATTAGGTTTTTGACAGGGCATAACTTTTGCATCGAGTGCTTCAAACCTATTAAATCTCCTCTCCCTCCTATAGGTCAACCTAGGCAAGACTCCATGTCTCTTACAAGTGTGTCGAGCAATCCAAGTCGCACTCTCATATACTCATCTCATCATCAATGAAATATTTAGTTTTGGGGGAAAGAGAGTGATGCAAGAGATCACTGACTAGCCGACCTCCAGATTGAAAAAGTTAATTACAATGAACCATCAGAGAAACTCAAAAAGATGGACAGAGATAACCCTCAAAGAGAGGCATGAGAAATGACTGACATCATGGCCTCCCGATTGAGAGAATTAGAGATGACAAACTGTGTTAGACCAAGGTGGTTCTGACACAACTTCGTTGATAAGGGTAAGATTACAGTATTGACGTCAGTATTGTGCCTTCGTTAATTTTAGTCATCGATTTTGAATTAGATTATGTATAACCATTAATTAAAAAATAATATAGTAAAAAAAATTATAAAAAAAAAAAAAATTAGGCATATGACACATTTCTATTGGTTAAAAAATGCAGGTATGGTACCATAATTAGGGGTGTCAATTTTTGACTCGAACGCGAACCCGACTCGAATTGAACCCAACACGAACCCGAAAATAACACGATTCGTTGACACGAGCAATAAATGGGTCAAATTAAGGTTCGACACGAATAACATGATTAATGGGTACTATAGATAGAAAATAATTATTCACTAAGTATTTTAGATAAAAAAATACGAATTTTATAATTTTTTAAATAGTATTATATTAGTTGTTGCCAAATTAAATAATTTTTTATTATCACGAATATTGACACAAACCCGACACGTATTGAAAGTGATATAACATTAAAATAACACGACACGACACGATTGACACCCTTAACCATAATGCCTCCCCTTTGACCAATAGAAAGGCAATGTTCACAGGCTAATAGGGTTTCTTAGTTTAGTAACCAAGTTCCAAATGTATTATTATGTGTGATAGGCAGCTTGTAGAACCTACCTAGGGATTTGTTAATAAGAAGAAGCAACAAAAATCAAACAATGTCGCAATTGATCTTCATTTTAGGTATTAGCTTAAACTAACTTGATGCTAACTTGGACCAGTGAGGTTTTCCTCTCAAATATGTGACATTGACAGTTACTCTTTAATTCGTTAAGCACTTAATTAAACAATTCCAAAACCCCTAATATTAAATGAATACAAATAGCAATGAAGAAAGCAATAAAGATACTATAAAATACACGGGAATCGTAGTAGTGAGAATTCAACAACCAACTTCAACCTTTTAAACTATTAATTGCAAAACAACCCTAAAACATAGCCTAAAAAATTAATGTGGGGTCTAGAAAATCTGTGCTAATTTCATCGTATCTTTAGTCTTTCAATTATAATTACACGTCAAAAATTTCACTTTCGCTTATGGGGTCAAGCCTTACAGCCTATTGGTTTTCACCCAAGTGCGCCGTCATGGATTTGGCCATCCTCTATATATTTTTATTATTTTTTAAAAATTTAAATCATCCATCGTGCGTTTAACTATAATTCACTGTATGTAAGTGGATCATCCATTAATGATGCAGGGTCATTTACAACTTACGAAAATCAAGAGAAAGTATACTTAAGAGATCTAAAAACACAGGGTGAGGAAGATAAGACTAGTTTAAACAAAGGTTCCCCCGAAAATGATGCTAAGACGACTTCAAATTATGGATCAAAATTGGTCTTCAGCCAAGTTCTCTGCCGGCAGAATTAAAACTCTCCAATATAAAGGATCCATTATATAGAAATCATGAATTCAAGTACAATTCACTATATATAAGGGTTCATCCACAACAAGATAGGTGGTTCGCAATTTTTGAAAATTGAGGAAAAGTATATTTGGAAGATCTAGACCCTCTCGTGGTTAATACAATACCCAAAAAAATGCAGTAATTAATGCTAGTTTAAGCAATGGTTTCTTCTTAAATGATGCTAAGATTTGGTAGTTGTTGATCCATATTTAATTAAACACTGCTCAAATCTTCTCAAAGACTCCTTAGTTTTTTTACTAGGCTGGTGTCTAGTTTTCTCAACTGTTATGTCCACTATTTTGGGAATACGAATTTTTAAGACTTGTTTTATGAGCAGCCACACATTTCTATGATGTAATTTTGATAAAAATGTATGACTGACCATACAAAAAAGAAGAATTGTTTTGAACACTTGTACTCTACAAAATCATTGTTTTAGCCATCAACCACTACATATTATTTGTTGGCTTAACCTCCACAGGCAGTGACATCACATTAACAGCTAAGGACAATGAAAGATGGTGAGTTTGACAGTTAATCACCATAGAAAATAATTATATCAGACAATTCATATTAAATTATGATTATTTCAACAATCATCTGAGTCTTATTTTAGATATTGATCACTTGTGGGAGATGGGTAGAGGGTCATATAGCATAAACATTTTTCCAACTTGAGACATTAGGTGTCCTTTATATTTTATTCTTGCTCCAACCCTAAACCCACAATCCTTCTATGTTCTCTCCAACTCCCTCGGCTCTTCGATAAATCAAGTCATTCAAGTTCTCCTAATGTTTGGCTCAGCTTTAACTCACTCAAACTCGTTCATATTAGAAACTCAGCAGCATATAACCAAAAATTTTAATCAATCAATATTTGAACTGAGCCCAACAACTTGCCACTCTGGCTCAGTGGGCTCGAACTCAATTCATTGTAAACATAATAACGTAGAATTCTTTGTTTAATGGATTAAGGTATCTAACTTCTATTCAACAAATTGTGGGTATAATTTGCATTGTGCATGTGTGTTTTGAACTTATTCGAGTTGAGCTTGAATTCAAGCTTGTAGATTAAAAATGAGTCAAGCTGATCCTAAACATGTGATCTGAAAAGTGAGTCGAGCTTGAGTCTGTGATAGTCAATTTGAGTCAAGCTTAATGATATCATCAAAGATTAAAAGGCTCGAGCCAATTAACACACCCTTGACCCTGCACCACCAAAGAAAACATAGGGAGACGCATTTAAATCTATGTCTATTGGGAGTAATCCAGGTACTCACAAATAGCATTGGGGTAGGATGCCACATGCAACTACAAATCAATTATAACATCTTCAGCACATTTGTTTGACTGATGGCCATAATTATTGAACCATAGTTTCACATAGTTCATATCAGATAAATTCGAGTTTTCTTACGAGAGTCCAAGTCAAGGAGTTCATGGTAGTAACACTGAATGCTTTCCATTCACATTATCATATTCAATACTTTTCAAATAAAATTAAACAATGTTCGATCATGAGGCTTTGCAGTGTGAAAGCATATAATATCAGGATCCGTCAAAAAATTGGACCTTTCGTTCCTCTATTGTCTCTTTTCCTACCTAATCTTTTTCTTCATCAACTCTACAGATACAGAAGACCTGATGAAGAAACAACGGGATTGGTTTTATGCACAAAAGCAAAAAAATGGATCGATCTAAGTTTCATTATTCAAGTTTGCCCCTAATTTTTTCATAGTTTAATCTTTCAACCAAGTGTAAGGGATTATAGTGATCCATTTTCATTTGCTTCTTAATGACACCCACTAAAAAAACCCCAACAAGAAGACCTCGTTACATATAGGAGGATACTAGCATCCCTTTCCCAAAATCACGAGGTATAGGAATAATTTTCACCCTTGGTTTTCTTATCCTTTTTCATAGCTCTTGTTCGGAGGAAATAAGTTTCATCTCCGAAAAACAAAAGGCATTATATAATTGTTTGGCGTATTTAGGATTGCATGCATGTCAAAGTTCAAATGGACTTAAAATCCAAACATGTACGACCTTATCTATTCGGATCAACACGGGGTTCTAAAAATCGTGATTGTTCAAGCGACTGTATTGTGACATAAGGTTACCTCTAGGTTATTTTCTATGACTTGGAGCTTCAAAGGCTTTAAATAATTTTGCAAAAATAGATACATGTGAACACTACTATAAAGTAAATAAAAACAATAAATGATCACCGAAGTGATGTATTATAGGAAAAGTAAAGATTGCTCAGAAGCAAGAAATAAGTAAAAAGATAGGTTGGCTTTGTGAAAAATTTTTGTGATTAATTGTAGGATCATTTCTCAGCAACCTAGTATCTGCTATTTATAAAGATGGTTCTCAACTGTTGATCCATATTTTTCGGCCATGACTTATGATCATGGGCTCTATCCCTTGAAATGCGTGAATGAGTTTTGAATTATTTTTAACTGGTTGCTCATGATATCACATTTTTTGGTTTCTCAAGATTTTACGAGTCCTATTCCTTTACCCATCCTGTTAATTGTGAATCCTCACATGTGTCACCCTTGGGAGTATGAACTCACAAAAGCGAATAATTTATATTTGACATCTCCTTCCAAGTATTCTACTTGAGATCCTTGACTTCTAAATGACATCGGTAGTAGCCCAAAAGCATTAATAGATATTACTGGCTCTAGAGTGCCAAATTGAATAGAGTCACCTCTGTCACTATCATCTCCATCAGTGAGGTCTGTAGTATCTTGCCTTTTCCCTCCCTTACAAGTCTCTAGAAGGATATTAAGCGCAATCCTCATTTGTTCCACCACCATTTTCGCCATTCGCTCCTCAAAAGTCTCTTCGGGGTGTGGGCTCAGACTTTGTCTTCTTCTTTCCTTTCTCCTTTGTTGTGGCCTTATTCAAGGCCATTGGATGCTGCAGAGGCGGGGGATACACCAAATCAAAATCTAATCTCCACCATCTCGGGCTCTTGTCGCCGGAATGTCTCCTGAGCTTGAATTTTCTTCTCTTCTTCCCACCTATGTAGGTCTGCTTGTATATGTTATTTCCTGCATTTTTGTGATCTCAAATGGCCGAGGCTGATGGTACTATGGGAATTTTGAATGTTGGGCTACGTGCCAAAGTCTCTCCAGTGGCTCGGTTGGTTTCACTATCCTTAGGCGATCTCAATAACCATCAGTTCTATCAGGATAATTGGGTGTCAACCTTGTGGCGTACTCTTCATACTTCAGTCCTGACAAACCCCTTGAAGGCTTTGGTATGTCTTTACCATGTTCTTTGTAGTTTGGCCTCATAAACTTACCTGGACGATCTCCTAGCTTCGCTTTTTCCCCTTGGATTTTTATCATCCGTTGACCCATCGTCGTCTAGGTCAACTTTCTTTCTAGGAGTTATTGACTGCCGCACTTCCACAATGTTAATAGTGGTTGTCTTCTAAAAAGGATCTTTGTCAACCCATATCTCTTGCTTTCCCTTGTCTCTGAAGATCAAGTCACTGAGTCAGATTCTTCTATATGGCATTCCGAAATACTATATAGTTTGTAGTAGAATGACTCCACAAATAGTGTCATTTGCAGTATGTCTTGTTCTTTAGTTCTATGGCTGATGCAATCTTATGATTAAATGACAACTTAATAATGTCATCAGCAAGCATATGGTCAAAATTTTAATTGGCCTTTGAAATGTCAAAATCGTACTTCCAGCCACTTCCGTCACTGGTGTCTTAATCAACACTCGGTCCGGCCTATGTTTGATTCTTTGGAGGCTTGATTAAAGCCTAGCACACGAGCAGCCGTCTCGCCACGATCTCAGTCATGTTCACCTCTAACTCCTAGTCTGACTCGACCATGGGGTCTCTATAGTACGTTCCTTTGGACGCGTTTCTTCAGTACATATCTTCGCACAGGATATGTTCATATCGCATAGCCCGTGTGGCTAACTCGAATAGTTTTTTGAACTACATCCTTTAGAACTTCTTTTGTAAAGCCATCATAAGTGGTATCAAAGCTAGTTCGATGCTAACTAGCTGGGCGTGAAATTTTTTGTTGGATAAACAAAGTCCTCAAATCGAAATGGCAAGCAGAATCAATATGTCTACTGGTACACAACAACCTCCTTTTCCCGTCTTTGATGGTGAAAATTATGATTATTGGTGTGTCAAGATGAAAACTATATTTCTCTCTTATGATCTTTGATGGATATGAAGATCCAACCAAAAAGATGGCAACGCAGATGACAATGGCTCAAAGGAACCAATTAAACGAAAACAAGAAGAAGGATGCAAAGGCTCTTCACTTGATTCAACAAGGAGTAACGGATATAATTTTTCCAAGAATTATCAATGCTACAAAATCAAAGGAAGCATAGGACACTTTACAAGATGAGTATCGTGGTACTATGAATGTAAGAGCCATGGAACTACAATCTTTGAAAAAAGATTTTAAGAATAGTAGAATGAAAGAGAATGAATCTTTAAATGATTTCTTCTCTAGACTTATGGAAATTATAAATCAAAGGAAAACTTATGGAGACCAAATTTTGGACTCCAGAATTGTTGAGAAAATTTTGATTAGTTTGTCAAAAAAAATATGATTCTATTAAAAAAAATATGATTCTATTGTTTCCGTCATTGACAAAACCAAAGATATTTCTTCTTTGGGTGTTCAAGAATTATTGGGTTCTATTAAAGCATTTAAGCAAAGGTTGAGTAGGCACACTGAAAAACCTGTTAAGAGTGCTTTTCAATCCAAGCTTAATGTTAACTCCAAAAGTCATTAATCGTCGAGTTCCAATCAATCTAAAGGTGAATCTTTTAGAGGGGGAAGATTTGGAAGAGGAAGAGGAAGTAGAAGAAATTCAAGAGGAAGTGGAAGAGAAAATTTTGAAAGAAGATCAAATGAAGAATCCACTCAACAAAAGTGTGAAATTTGTAAAAGATCAAGTCATGTTGATAAAGATTGTTGGTTTTGTGGAAAGCCTCAATGTTTTAATTGTATAAAGTTTGGTCATTTGCAAAAAGATTGCCGGTTCAAGAATAATCAACAAGCTAATTTTTTCAAAGAGCAAGAAAATAATGGAAACATGTTTTATGCTTTTCAAGCAATGTCCGAGCAAAGGAATGATGTATGGTATCTTGATAGTGGTTGCAGTAACCATATGACCGGTGATAATAATATTTTCGTGAACATGGACATCACTTCTAATTCTCAAGTAAAGATGGAAAATGGTGTCATGGTTCAAGCAAAAAAGCAAGGGAACCATTGCTATTCAAACAAAGAAATGAACAAAATACATCCAAGATGTTTTGTTAGTACCGAACTTGGAACAAACTTTGTTGAGTGTTGGTCAACTTGTAGAGTATGGGTATTCCGTGGTATTTGAGGACAATTCTTACATGATCTATGATTGTGGGGAGAAAAAGCAATTTGTAGTGAAAATTGAGATAGAGAAAAACAGAAATTTTCCTCTCATTTTTCAATATTCAAACAGTGTCTCTTTGAAGATAGAAGTTCTTGATGATTCTTGGTTTTGGCATAGAAAATTTGGGCACTTGAACTTTCAAAATTTAAAGATCCTACAACAAAAGAACACGATTTATGAATTGCCATCTATACAAGAAGTTAAAGAAGTTTGTGAGGGATGTGCATTTGGAAAGCATCATCGAGATCCTTTTCCAAAAGAAAAAGTTTGAAGAGTCAAATCACCGTTGGAGCTTGTTCACACCGATGTATGGGGACCATCAAGAACACTTTGTCATGGAGGTAACAAATACTTCATAATCTTTGTTGATGATTTTTCAAGAATGACTTGGGTTTATTTTATGAGACAAAAATCTGAAGTTTTTCAAATATTTAAGAAGTTTCAAAAGTTTGTTGAAAGGCAAAGTGGATACTACATTAAGTTGTTAAGAAGTGATAGAGGTGGTGAGTACAACTCTAATGAATTTAATAAGTTTTATGAAGATATTGGTATGAAAAGGCAATTGACGATTGGGTATACTCCACAACAAAATGGAGTGGCCGAAAGAAATAATAGAACATTTGTTGAGATGGCTAAATCGATGGTTTATGAGAAGGGTTTACCTCAATCATTTTGGGCCGAATCGATATACACAGCGGTTTACTTGATGAATAGATGTCCAACAAAAATTTTAGAAAACCAAACTCCAATTGAAGCTTGGTGTGGAAGGAAACCGTCGGTGAATCACTTAAAGGTTTTTGGATGCATTTGTTTTGCACATGTTCCTTAAGAAGTGATGTACAAGTTTGATGAATGTAGTGAAAAATGTATTTTTGTGAGTTATAGCTCTAAATCAAAGGATTATAAACTCTTTAGTTTGAAGAGAAACAAAGTGATTATTTGTAGAGATGTTATCTTTAATGAGAAGGACTCTTGGAATTGGAAAGAAAAGAATGTTCAAAATCAAGTGATTGTAACAAATGAAGATTATGGAAGCTTTGAGGTTGAAAATGAAAATGAAGAAGTTGAAGTTCCACCACAAATGTCTCTAACACCCAACTCTCATTCATCTCCTTCTACTTTTTCAAGTTCAAGCACTTTATCTCCAAGTTCAACTCCAAGGAAAATGAGAAGTCTTAGTGATGTATATGCTAGATTCAATTTTTGTGTGGTTGAACCCGAAAGTTTTGAAGAAGCAATCAAAGAAGATGTTTGGAAGAAGCAATGGACGATGAAATTCGTGTGACTGAGAAAAATAGCACTTGGGAGTTGGTGGAAAAGCGAAAGAATAAAGAGGTCATTGGGGTGAAGTGGATTTACAAAATGAAGCGTAATCCAAATGGTTCAATTCAAAAGAATAAAGCAAGGCTTGTAGCAAAGGGGTATTCACAATAACCCGGTGTCAATTACCAAGAGACTTTTGTTCCGGTTGCTTGACTTGACATAATAAGGCTTCTTATTGCTCTTGCTTCATAAAGGGATTGGTTTTTTCATCAATTAGATGTAAAATCAGTGTTCTTGAATGGTGTGTTAAAAGAAGAAGTTTATGTAGAGCAACCTTAAGGTTTTGCAGTTAATGATAAAAAATGAAAAATGTACAAGCTAAAAAAGGCATTGTACGGGCTGAAACAAGCACCTCGAGCATAGTATAGTGAGATTGATTCCTATTTCAATGCAAAGGGATTTCAAATAAGTAAAAGTGAGCCAACCTTGTGCATCAAAATGCAAGGTAATACCAGTATTCTCATTGTGTCTCTTTATGTTGATAACTTGATTTTTACCAAGAATGATCAATTAATGATTAAAGATTTTAGAAGTGAGATGATGAAAAGATATGAAATGAGTGACTTGAGACTTCTACATTATTTCTGAGGCATTGAAATTTATCAACAAGAAGATGGAGTTTTTATTTGTCAAAGGAAGTATGCAAAAACTTTTCTTGAAAAATTTAGAATGAGAAATTGCAAATCAGTGGCTACACCTTTGGTTGTGAATGAAAAGTTGTTAAAAGATGATGGAGCTAAAGAAGTTGAAACATCTTTTTATAGAAGCTTGGTTGGAAGTCTTTTGTACTTGACAACAACAAGGCCGGACATTATGTATGCTACAAGTTTGTTATCTCGGTTTATGCACAAACCAAGCCAAATTCATTTTGGGGCAGCAAAGAGAGTGTTGAGATATATTCAAGGAACACTTGATTTTGAGATTATGTTTGAAAGAAAAGTTGATGTCAAGTTACTTGGATTTTGTGATAGTGATTAGGGTAGAAACATTGACGATATGAGGAGCACTTTGGGCTATGCATTCTCACTTGGTTTCAGTGTAATTTCATGGGTGTCAAAGAAGCAACAGAGTGTAGCACAATCATCAGCTGAAGCTGAATATATTTCAGCATCATTGGCCACTTCTCAAGCAATTTGGTTGAGAAAAATCATAGAAGAAATTGGTGAAAAGCAAGGTGAAGCAACTCCAATTTTATGCGATAATAAATCATCAATTGTCATAACAAAGAACCCCGTCTATCATAGCCGAAGTAAAAACATTGCAATCAAGCATCACTTTATTTGAGAAGTCGTGGAAGATGAAGAGATTCAAGTCAAATATTGCAAGACCGAAGATCCAGTGGCGGACATTTTTACCAAAGCACTTCCTAAAGATAAGTTTGAGTTTCTAAGAGACATGTTGGGAATTCAACAACAAAGCATTAAGGGAGAGTGTTAAAAATAGTATACTAGATAATACTTTGTTGTTAAGTGTATCTAATTGACTTGGGAACACAAAAAGTTATGTCTTGGGTCTTGTTATGTGGTTAATGGTCTAGGAAAGTGAGTAGTCAAGATGTATCTTGCAACCTATATGTATGTTGAAAATATGGAACACATGTATGAAAAAATTATTCCAAAAAGACTAAGTTACATTGTCTTTGTTTTATCTATCACAAACATACAATGGCTAAAATTATAGCCAACACTTTCTTACCCTTGAACCCCTTCCTCTTTATCCAAAAACATTGACCTTGGCGTCCTTGCATATTCGACATCTCCTTCCAAGAATTCTACTTGACCTCTAAATGACATCGATAGCAGCGCAAGAGCATTGATAGATATTGATGGCCCTAGAGTTTCAAATTGAATGAAATCACCTCCATCACTATCATCTCCATTAGTGAGGTCTATAGTAATCTTGCCTCTTCCCTCCCTTACAAGTCTCTAGATGGATATTAAGCGTAACCCTCATTTGTTCCACCACCATTTTCACCATTCGCTCCTCAAAAGTCTCTTTGGGTGTGGGCTCAGACTCCATCTTCTTCTTTACTTTCTTTTGTCGTGGCCTTATTCAAGGCCACTGGACGCTATAGAGGCGGGGACACCAAATTGGAATCTAATCTCCACAATATCGGGCTCTTGTCGCTGGAATGTCTCCTGAGCCTGAATTTTCTCCTCTTCTTCCCACCTATGTAGGTCTGCTTGTATACATTATTTCTAGTGTTTTTGTGATCTCATCAATGACCAAGGCTAATAATACTATGGGAATTTTGGATGTTGGGCTACATGCTAACGGCTCTCCAATGGCTCAATTGGTTTCACCATCCTTAGGCGATCCCAATAACCCTCAGCTCTAATAGGATGATCGAATGTCAACCTTGTGGCGTACTCTTCATACTTCAATCCTAACAAACCCCTTGAAGGCTTCGGTATGTCTCTACCATGTTCTTTATAGTTCGGCCTCATAAACTTACCTGACCGATCTCCTTGCTCCACTTAGACAGTGGCCACTCTCTTGGTCGCTCCAAATGAGTTTTCTTGTAATGCAATTTCTTATGTGGCCTCTTGGATGATTCAGCTTGCTTCCCTTTGATAACTTCATGTTCTGAAACAATCCCGTAAAAATCTTTACACCTGGGACATAAACCGTTCTTGATTATGTCGAGCTGCTCCTAGAGTCCCAACGATATATGCAACTCATCCCTAGAGCCCTTCTCTGATGATTCATCCTAGGGTGCATCGTTCTTCTTTTCCCTTGGCTTTTTATCATCCATTGACCCATCCTCATCCAGGTCAACTTTATTTTTAGGAGTTCTTGACTGCCTCATTTCCACTATGTTAACAGCGGCTATCTTTTGAAAAGGATCTTTGTCAACTTCTATCTCTAGCTTTCCCTTGTCTCCGAAGATCAAGTGACCTTTAGTCAAATTCTTCTATATAGCATTCTGGAATACCATATAGTTTATAGTAAAATGGCTCCACAAATAGTGTCATTTACGGTATGCCTTGTTCTTTAGTTCTACGGCCGATGGAATCTTATGACTAAATGACAACTTGATAATGTCGTCATCAAGCAGATGATCAAAAATTTGATTGGCCTTTGAAATGTAAAAATTGAACTTTCGGCTACTTCCGTCACTAGTGCCTTAATCAACACTCGGTGCGGCCTATGCTTGATTCTCTGGAGGCTTGATTAAAGCCTTGCACACGTGCAACCTTCTCGCCACAATCTCAGTCATGTTCATCTCTAGCTCCTAGTCTAGCTCGACCATGGGGTCTCTATAGTACATTTCTTTGGACGCGTTTCTTCGGTACATATTTTTGCGCAGGAAATGCTCATATCGCATAACCCGTGTGGCTAGCTCGAATAGGTTGTGGAACTACATCCTTTAGAACTTCTTTTGAACCTTGAATCCCAGGCCATTACGTACATTTTGCAAATACTCCATCTCGAGCAGCACTAGTCTGCACCGATTTTTAACCATCATGACCTGCCCAATGTACTGCTCCACTATTTTCCTAGTCATCTGGTACAACCTAGCCAAATCGAAAATGGCAACTTCCAACTCAATGCAGTAGAACTGAGCGTAAAACTTATACTCGAGTTGTTACCAACCCAACACAGAATTGGGCGACAAGTCGATGTACCACCCAAGGCCGCTACTATCAATGAATTAGCCAACAGCTTCAGCTTCAAGAACTCATTAGCCTTGACTTCACCTCACTGAACGATGAAACAACCAATGTATTCCATGGTCAATTGACTATCTTCACCCAAAAATGTGGTAAAGATTGCAATTTTATACCTCTAAGGATACTCGTATTTCCTGTCCACCCAATTAGGATAGGGTTTGCAATATGTCGGCCTTATCACCCTTCTCATAGCAACGATAGCATACTCTTGAATAATCTCGTCTAGTCTCTGTTTATGACCACCTGAGGTTTCGTTGGATGAACGGTTGGTTACTACCTTTTTTGCCCCCAACCTTAGGATTGGGGACCACCTCCTCTTGAATAAGGGAATTGTTGATGTGCATGTGGCTATTCCTAGCTTGTTGTGCCCTCTAAGGCGGCAAATACGAAAGAAATACTGGTTATGGTGCTTCTATAGGAACCGGTAGTGCCAAGGGAAACAATGGTTGTTTCATGCCCCTAGATGGCTCAAATTATCTGCTAGCCTCTCCAACACTTGTCTAGTACATTCCTTTGGATGCGTTTCTTTGGTACATATCTTCACACAGGATATGCTCATATCACATAGCCTGTGTGGCTAGCTCGAATAGGTTGTTGAATAGCATCCTTTAGAACTTCTTTTGAAGCTTGAACCCCTGGTCATTATGTGCAATCTGCACATACTCCATCTCAGACAACACTAGTCTGCACCGGTTCTTATCCTTCTTGAACCGTGCAATGTACTACTCCACTATTTCACTAGCCATCTGGTACAACCTAGCCAAATCGGCAATGGCAACTTCTAGCTCAATGCAGTAGAACTGAGCATAAAACTTGTCCTCGAGTTGTTGCCAACCCAACACAGAATTGGTTACAAGTAGATGTACCACATGCAGACCACTCCCATTAATGAAATAGCAAACAACTTCAGCTTCAAGAACTCTTTAGCCCTGACTTCATCGCACTGAACGGTGAAGCAACCAATTTATTCCATGGTCGATTGACTGTCTTCACCCAAAAATGTGGTAAACATTGCAACTTTATACCTCTAAGGATACTCGTATTTCCTATCCACCCAATCAGGATAGGGTTTGCAGTATGTCGGCCTTATCACCCTTCCCATAGCAGCGTCAGCATACTCCTGAATAATTTCGTCTACTTGGTCTCTGTTCATGACCACCTGAGGTGCCGTTGGATGAACAATCGGCCGCTGCCTTATTTGCCCCCAACCTTAGGATTGGGGGCCACATTCTCTTGAATAAAGGAATTGTTGTTGTGTTTGTGGCCATTCTTAGCTTGATGTGCCCGCTAAGGTGGCAAATACAGAAAAAAAAAAACTGGTTGTGGTGCTTCTATAGGAACCGACTGTGCTAGGGGAAACAATGGTTGTTTCATGCCCCCTAGATGGCTCAAACTGTCTACTAGCTGCTCCAACACTTGTCTAATGTGGCCAGATTTTTCTCTAATCAAATCTCCCAAGCCTTAAATAAAACCAAGACTTGCTGAGAAACTTTCTGCGAAATAACCTTGATGGTGGCCTCCGACTCTAAGTCAAATTAGCGATTTCTCTTGCCCCTCAAGTGGAGGCAATTCTTCCTATAGGTTGGGAATGTTGTGCTTGCTTTCTTCCACAACTTTGTGTGTTAAAGGCACTTCAGATGAGCCAATTTTGGTCTTACCTCTAGTGTTTGTCGTGTAGTCTCTCTAATGGTCCCATAGGACATGTCAAAAAATATATTTGGCGTATTTTCAGATTGTGAGTGTGCTAAAGTTCAGGTGGACTTAAATCTAAACACGTACGACCTTACCTACTCAAATCGACGTAGGGTTTTAAAAATTGTGACTATTCAGGAGACTGTAGCGAAGTGTAAGGTTTCCTCTAGATTTTTTTCTATACATTGGAGCTTCGAGGACTTTGAATAATTTTACCAAATAGAGATGTGTGAACACTATTGCAAAGTAAATAGTGGGAATACAAAGCTACAAATAAATTAAATTTGAATCAAGAATACGAAACGAATACTAAACTTAACATTAAATGAAAGCAATAAATGATCATCGGAGTGATATATTATAGGAAAAGTAAAGGTTGCTCGGAAGAAAGAAATAACTAAAAGGATAAGTTGGCTCTATGAGGAGTTTTTGTGATTGATCACGGGATCTTTTCTCGGTAGTCTAACATATGTTATTCATAGAAATGACTTTTAACCGTTGATTCATCTTTTTTCGATCATGACTTATGATCATGGTCTTGTCCCTTGAGATATGTGAATATGTGTTGAACCGTTTTCAATTGGCGGCTCATGATGTCATGTTTTTTCATTTTTTGGGATTTCAAGAGTCATATTTCTCTAACCGTCTTATCAATTGTCAACTCTCATAAACTCTCTTTTGACTGTTAAATCCCTTTCACGTGTCACCCTCTGATTTTACTATTTTTTGAATGTAAATAATAATGCTCGATAAACAATCTCGATTACCATCGTTGATGGTCATAAAATGGAGATAAAAGTACTAAAGGGCCGAATCTCAAAACATACCCCAAAAGACACACAGAGCAAATCATAAGTAAGCTAAGGTTATATTCAACAAGCTTTGGAGGGACTAGCCGGACCATTCCGCATAACCTTGGACCCGATGATCGAATAGGCCCTAAGGAAAGTTACAATTGAAACAAAAGATACTTGGGCCTTCCCCATTTCCCCATTTTTGCACCTAGGTCTGTCAATTGTGTCAGATGAGACAGGTTTTTGTCAAAAATTATTATACTCATACCTGATTCATTTATTAATTTGTGTCTAACGAGTCGTGTCATATAGGATTCATGTTGTATATGAATCTTGTATAACTGATATATAAACGAGTCATATGTTTCTTTTGATTGGCTTCATGTATACTCGATTTGTTTATTAATCACGACGTGTTAAGTCCACTCGTTTACAAAATTGGTGGTTTAAGAAATACTCACACCATCTAATTTTATGTCAATTTTATATTGTATTAACGAGTCGTGTCACCAAAACCAAACATGTCGTTGTCTATTCGTTTCCTACAATGGATGTAAGTCTAGACCACACTTGGGTTAAGCAGTTAGGCCCAAACATATAATTATTAAGTCATGCCCAAATTGTCTAAAGTTTTATGGATAAATTGTAAGGGGGTACACCAAATTAAACTTATTTGACAAAAGTACACACTAAAAAAATATAAGGTTATTAAGTACTTAATTTTGATACTTATTTGTATCCAAGTACATAATTTGAATTTATCTATTTTATTGTGACATTTTTGCCTCCATTAATCCATATGTATTTAATGCACCACTTTTCTTTGAAAAGTGGTGCATTAAACATCTCCTAATTTTAGGGGAGAACTTTAATACATATATATATATATATATGTGTATATATATTATATAGGATGTTATAAATATGTATTTATGTATATATATAAA
>CAUOFW020007609.1:0-20406 GCA_963454935.2 Ilex paraguariensis
TTGGATCACATGTGAGCATACTTTGTTTTGTGCACAAGATTCTATCTCACATGTACACATGGAGTGTGATTCACATTTTTTTCGTGATCGGATTAATATTATACACCCAAGTATAAGTGGTTGAATTGTAGTTTTCTCGGTTTTAAGTCCAAGTATCGATCTCACGAAGAGTGTGTGTAATTAGGAAATAAAATAAAAATAGTGAAATTGTTATTTTAGTTAGGGCAGCATGTGATGGCTTGTGATGTGTGCTTAGATTGATAACTAGTTTAATTAAAATGTTATGTTGTAGATAGATTTAGACAATAATATTAAAAGTATCCTTCAGTTCAAAGATCCCATATGCGTTATATTGGTGAAGTACTGGAAATGCAACCTTATAACAATTAACTTCCATATTACTAGCAAGTCAACTGGTAAGTCTGATGTATATAAACCATCACACAACAGCTTCTTAGGTTAGCTGGTGGTATCCATGACAATTGATTAATCCAAGCAAACGAGAAGGACAAGTCATTCATGAGAAATACTTGAATTATTCAATTGACTCCATAATAGTAGGTGCGTACATAATAAACCATAACACAGTCACTTCTTAGGTTATCTGGTGGTATTAGTTATAACACAGCAACTTCTTAGGTTAGCTGGTTATAGATGTGTCATTTGACTAATTCGAGTGATCCAGAAGTACAAGTCATTCATGAGGAAGACTTGAATTATTCACTTGAATCCATCTATGATATATATATACTAGTTAAACATCCTTAGTGTTCTGGTGGAGGATAAATCATACCGATAGGAATGCCATAGATATTCGACTGGGAATATTATCATTTATAGCAGTTAAACGATTATAGTAATCCAGAAGGACAAGTCGTTCATGAGGATCACTTAGGTCATTAATTTGATAGTTATATGTAGTAGTTAAACAACCCTGATAATCCAGAAGGACATGCCATTCATGAGGATCATTTAGGTTTTGTACCTTGCATTAGTAGAACATCCTCAGTGTTCCGATGCAGGATACACCATACCACTAGGAACACCGTAGATATTTAACCGACAGGTTCATGATGCACTGATGACATAATTCCAAGCACAGCATCGAAATTACATACGTCACTGTATTATGCATGAAGCATATAATACATGTATAGATAAATATATAAAACATCAGTATTTTTAGAAGTTAACCAATATTGCACATATGTTTACCTCTCACTGGAGGATATAAGTAACTACTCACGCCCCATTGCTACAGAAAAGCAAGGAGTGCGGGCAGTTTTCATTACAGCTGAAATTAAAATACTAACTCTAAAACTTCTTTCACTAGGAACAACTGAAACACAACCACATTTATTCTCAATCAAGAAAAAAAAGTGGTGGTAGTTCAATTATCCGAATAGAAAGATACAATAGAAATGTAAAAATACAGAGCTTAGACTAAAGTGTATGATGGACCGGATCGAGTTGCAAGTTCTCTTTCTTTTTTTTTCTCTTCTCTCTTTCTTCCTCTTTTTCTCTCTTTTGAATTCTCTCGGATGTCCGGCCTCTCCCAAGACAAGGCCATGCATGGCCTTTATATAGAACTAAAGAAGCAAGAGGTGGAGGATCAACTTCAGCCGCCTTTGGTGACCATCTGAACACCCCTCCACCGTTCGGACGGTGGAGCCTTGCTGGATCATCAAGTTGTTGATTGTTGACTCTTTCTTTGTGTGAATTACACTTTGGTCCTTTGCTGTTTCAAGCCTTGATGCATTGTTCCATGTATTCTCCTGTAATTTTGCATTAAACCCTGAAATTTTTAAACATAATACACATATAACCCTGATTTTTGCACAAACCCTAATTGACCCTAATTGATAGCTTTTAGGTATTTTATCTTACCGATTTAACTTATTTAATTATTCTAATTTATAAACTAATTAGGGTTAATCACACTCCCCAAATTAATTTTACTAGTCCCTAGTAAATTATGGAAATATATTACAATAGAAACATACATAAAATCATTTTGGTAGATTTGTTTATGATTGCATTTAGCATATGCAACAAGCCTTTAAACTCCTTGGTGATCCCTAGTGGACGAGTTCTGTCTAATGAAGGTTTTAAGTGAAACTACCTACAAGTTTCAATAATTAGAACTTAATAATTCATTTTTTTCACATGTAAAATTAAATCAATGTTGTTTCTGTCTTGCCAGTATACTTCCTTTTCGGATCACTATAAGAGTAACATACATTAGTTGTAATATTATCTAATATTTTTATAAAAACTTTTGTGTGTGTGTATGTGTAGTGATTTCTTTATTTTCAAAAATCACTTGAGAAATGTTATCCTCTTTCATGGTAGTTTTGATGTCAGTCCTTCCCTGGAATACACTTAGCAAAACGAACACACCTGTTATGGTGACTATTCTCACAAGCTACATGTAATTGGAATACAGTTAACAAAACAAATAATTTCACATTTAGCTAATTAAAAGAGCAGTTATTTGAATAAAATTAGAATTTGACATAATCTCATGGGAGAATATTAACACTGTATTACACATATATTATTAACATTTTCCATTTTAGAATGATATGATTAATACAAATGCATAATTTCTGGAATCAAAAAGGACTTTAGTAAGGTCGTAATGTGGCCATGGGTTTAAGGTGTATGAAATGATGTCAGTGGGATTCAAATGCTATCTTTAATGTTGTGGTGTACCTCATTTTACATAAATTTTGTATACTCATTCTTTTGATTTCTCTCATTCTTCTTCTTTTTTTTTTTTTTAACTAACTCACTATTTGCTTCTTTAACGTCTGTCAGTCACAAAGACAAACAAGTTTAAAACGTAATTACTATTCTAAATACAAATAATAAATTCACACTCATCCCTCCCCAACTTAATTTAAACATTATCTGCAATGTAAAAACAATGATAGTAAACATTGATATTAAACCCAACAATCTATTGTCATTTCACCGATTGGTATATCTGGCTATTATTTAGGAGATATATTCTGCCAAATAAATTACAATTAATTAGTAATATTATAAATAAAATAATATTATTGATAATTTAGTAACAATTTATTTTTCAGAGTATATAAACAGGATCAAAAAGTTGTACAAAAGTTATATCTTGAGTAAATCCATCATAATATGGATTAAGTCTTTGACCATTTACTTTAAAAATGTTGTCAGTTAATGGATTTTCAATTTCAATTGCTCCATAGTCAAAAACTTGCTTGACAATATAAGGACATATCCATCTTGATCTTAATTTTCCAGAAAATAAACGAAGCTTTGTATTATATAATTATACTTTTTGATAAGGTTCAAAAGATTTTCGCATGATATTCTTATCATGAAAAAGTTTTGTTCTTGATTTTGCAATCTTTGCATTTTCGTAAGCTTCATTTCTTAATTCCTCCAATTCATTTATTTGAAGTTTGCGAGCTACTTCAGCTTTGTCTATATCAAAATTCATCATTTTGATTGCTCAATATGGTTGACGTTCTAATTCTACAATCAAATGGCATGGTTTCCCATATACTAACCGAGAAGGAGACATTCTTAAAATAGTTTTATGTGCAATACGGTAAGCCCAAAGCGCATCAGTTAATCTTAAAGACCAATCTTTATGATCTGGATTTACTGTTTTTGCTAAGATGTATTTTATCTCCCTATTAGCTAATTCAGCTTGTCCACTTGTCTGTGAATGACATGGAGTGGATATTTTATGTGAAATCGAGTATTTTTTCATAAGATTTTCAAAAACTTTATTGCAAAAGTATAATCCACCGTCACTTATAATGGTCCAAGGAATTCTAAATCTGGAAAAAATATTTTCTTTTAAAAACTTGATCACTATTCTTTGATCATTATTTCGACATGGAATTGCTTCTACCCATTTAGAGACATAGTTGACTGCAACTAAAATATACAGATATCCAAAAGATGGGAGAAATGGACCCATAAAATTGATATCCCAACAATCAAAGATTTCAATGATTAAAATCGAGTTCAAAGGCATCATATTTCTTTTTGAAATATTTCACATTCTATGACATCTGTCACAATTTAAACAAAAGATATGAACATCTTTAAAAAGAGTTGGCCAATAAAATCCACACTGCAGAATTTTAGCAGTAATTTTCTTTGAAGCAAAATGACCTCCACAAGTTTCGGAGTGGCAATACTAAATTACCTAACCTATTTCATGATTAGGTACACAATGCCCTATGATTTGATCTTTACAATATTTAAACAGATAAGGATCTTCCCAGAAAAAGTTGTGTACCTCACTTAGAAACATATTTTTATCAGACCAGGTACAATTACAAGGAATAGTACTGGTGGCTAAGTAATTAGCTATATTTGCATACCATGGTTCTTCTATTACTGCAAACAGTTGTTCATTTGGGAAGGTTTCTTTAATTGAAATTGGTTCTTCTTTTTTTTATTTCATAATTTAGCTTTGACAAGTGATCTGCTACCACATTCTCTACTCCTTTCTTATCTTTAATGATTATATCAAATTCTTGTAGTAACAACATCCAATGTAAGAGACGTGGTTTAGCATCTTTCTTGGTAAGTAAGTATTTTAAAGCTGCATGATCTGTAAATACAACAATTGACAATCTAACCAGATATGAACAGAATTTATCTAATGCAAATACGACAGCAAGTAGTTCTTTCTCTGTGGTTGAATAATTCAATTGCGCATCATTTAGAGTTTTACTTGCATAGTAAATAACATATGTTTTTTATCTTTTCTTTGACCTAGTACAGCTCCTACTACACAATCACTTGCATTACACATTAATTCAAAAGGTAAAGACCAGTCAGGTGGTTGCATGATATGTGCAGAAATAAACATGTTTTTTAATTTATCAAATGCTAGTTGACATGCATTATTCCATTCAAATAATGTATCTTGACATGTAAGATTGCATATAGCCTTACATATTGAACTTGATGGTGTAAATTAACGTGGTTAAGCATAAGGTATGAATTATGCTCGGCTACTTGGGTCTGAGCTTCAAGGCTCGTGGGGATTGTGATAAAGAATTTTAGGGATTAGGGTGATTTACATAGAAAAAGTATAACGGTTCACCGGCTCGAGAGTTCAGCAAGTCCACTCTTGAATAGAGGCTCTTGCTTCTTGGATCTGCGTTGTTGCTTTTACAAATTTCAATAGTGTTTCGATACAATTAGGGTTGCTTGCCCTTCAATGGGGGCATCGTTCTGTATTTATAGTCTAATTCCTATTCCTAAGGGATCTGCACTGAGATCCTTGCTCTTCATCTGAGGGATTGTCCTCGATGTTGGGTGAAGATCTTGACTAATTGAGAGTTTTACGCCTTGACAGTAGCTTTCTGCTATTTTGGGGGTTCTCTTTGTTGGCCAGTTGTCTCCCTCTCTCTTTATTTACTACTCCCTTCAAAGGGAGCTCGAGGTCTGGTCCCCTGAGCTCATGGTGCTTGCTTGACCTCCATGACTGACCTCCATGCCTGAGCTCAAACTTAGAATTTATTCTGGGTATCATCAGTTGCCCCCCACCCCTTAGTTCAAGCATGCTTGGATAAGGGCTAAACTTAGGCTGGGCTAGTTTAGACTTTTGACTTGATCCAAAATGTGTACACCCAAGTGCAGGCAGTCAAGTTGTAGTAATAATCTGGTGAAGTTCGGAGTCAAATCCACAGGAAACTATGATTGGTGTTTTCAAGTAAGTAGTAACAGAGACCAAGTGACTATGGAAATTTCGAGTGTTTGGAGTGGTGGGGTTTTCTTGATTAGAATAGAAGATTCTTTTCAAGAGTTTTCTAGACAAAATACAAGATTCTCAAAATGTAACAACCACTCTTTAGCTCGAGGATTAGGACATGTAATAGAGTATCCATTTTATTATGTTTGTGCTTTATAACTCAATTAACTTCCGTGTCAACAGCAAGTTAATCGGAAGATAAAGATGGACTATGAGAATTAAGCACATGGTTCCGATGCCTTTCTAGAAGTTTACAAGAATTGTCTGTACCGAGACTTAACCCGTCTACAAACAAGCAAGTGTTTCTACAAGGCATCCAACCATGGCATTAATGATCCATTCTTTGAATAAAGCACAATGATAGTCAAGATTGAAAGGTTGTCATGAAGAGCTAGCCGGGGTACTTGCATTGAACCATCGGATCTTTCTATGTAGGAGTCATCCGTGTCATAGATGGAGCCTTGGTTATACAAAGGACCTCAATCTTTGCTAGGTACATTCAATCACCCAATGAACAGGTGGAGTATAAACCATTAAAGCATGAAGAAGTTGCACAAACCTAATTGTTGGATACTCTTTACATATTCATCACCTCTTACTAAAGAGTGACTGAGGAACTACTCACTTTTCATGGCCTTGGCAAAGTTAGAAAAGTGAGTGCTACTCATCCCTCTAAGTAGAGACGCTACTAAGTAAAGCAAAATAAACAAAGAGCTTTTCTTCAATGAAGAATAAGTGAATCACTTTCTACTCTTCATGGCTTTGGTGAAGCTCTAGAAAAGTGGAAGAGTTTCACTCTTCTACGAAAGAAGGATGCTCAAACAATGGAAGTGAAATGCATGAACAATAAAAGTAGAAGAAAGTTAGTTGCTTTTGGAGGGTTTTCACCACAACCAAAAGATGAACTACCTCTCTTGATACTTTATAAATAAAAGCAAGTACATCTACAAGGGGAGTCTAAGCCTCCATCATGGTTGTCACAACATAAATGTAAAGACTTAGCATAAGTAAATGAAAGACTTCAAATACAAGGGGAGTCTAAGCCTCCATCATGGTTGATATAAATGGAAAAAGAAAGCATAAACATGAAATGTTCAAGAACTAGATTACAAAAACACTCTTAATTTACAAGAATAAAGATTGTTCCCTCCTTTCTCTACAAGAGGAAGAATGCCTTTTTAAGCTCCCAACAAGGGAGTATTTATAGGCGAGGAAGGGGAGAGGGATAGGAGATAGGTGAGGATGAGTGAATAGTATTTGCTGCCCATAGGAATCAACTATTCTGCAGGTAGTCTACAGGGGGACGTTCGAACGTGATCTGGCGTTCGAACTTCAAGTCTGCCTTTTCTTTGAGGGCGTTCGAACGCCATGTCTGCCTTTGCTTTGAGACTTGGCCTCTAACTTGGTCACTTCCATACGCCTTGACATCACTGACTGTACACTCAGCAACTCCTTAGTCACTCAAGACAACGTTCGAACGTGGTACTCAAGTGCTTCTGGTGCTTCTCTTTTTGTTGATTGCAACACGTCATGTCTCAGTAGCTGGTCTTGGCAGGGTTTCAGATGACGTTCCAACATGGGTTGATGTTCGAACGTCCTTGCTTTGTTCCAACCTTCTGCATTTTTGTTCCCTTTTGTGCTGGTGTTACATTCAAGTGTGATTTCTATTGTTCTTGGGCCTTTTTTCACTTTAGGACCTGAAATATCATTACTTAAACTCCATCAAAGCACAATTAGTCCAAAAAGGCATAGTAAACTTTGTTAACTTTACGTTCAAATCAACCTTTATTTTGGTAACCTCGATATACGTGTAAACAAGTTTTCGACAGTTTCACCAAATCATTTCATTTCTCAATTTTTTGTGCACGTTCGTTACTTTCAAGGCCCACGTATTGAAAGCTTTAAATACTTTCTGTCCTAATGGAAAATGGTTCATTCAACCCTCAAACTCCCTCTCTAGACTTTTTCCCTTTTCTTCCCTGCATACCCAATTCTCTAGTGAACTTATGGTTTAGCTAGGTGCCCTCCTTCCTCAAATTGGCCTGTGAAGCTTGCTCTCTACTTTTCTCTTTGGGTTTCTGACTTGTCATTTGCCTGCAATTAGTTACATTTCCTGCTCCTTGTGCATTTCTTCGTTCTAGATCCCTAAAATTTGAGGTGGTTGTTGTTCTTTTGGAATTTCAGGTTCTACTATTTCAGAAATCGTGGTCTCTCCTTGTCTCGTGTACCCTTTTCTTGGACCCTTACTCTACGGCTAGGATCTTCATTATCAGAAGTTGTTACGTCGACCCGGTGACCATCGGGGAGTGTTTTTCGGAGGTGCCTCCCCTTTATAGATCCTTCGAGCTTCCTTTTTCTTGCCCAACTATGTCAGCTTCTTTTGGAACCAGAGGCTCATCCATTTCCCTTATAAAAGACAAATCTCCTAAAGCAAAGGACTTCGACTTAGGTGACATGGGAGAGGGGATTGATAGATTTCCTAGTGTTGATTACGTTGATATTGAGGGAAATGTCAATGAGTCCCCTTCACCAACCTCCCCTATGCCCAAAAGTCCTAGCAAAGGTAAAGCTAAGGTGAGCGGTATAGGAATATCTGGCAGCGGTGAGGGTGTAGGTGCTACCTTCAAAACAGTAGAGCTCATGGGCTCCAGTGAATTCTTTTCTTCTCTTATGAAGGTCCTTAGCGCTCACTTTGGATTTCCTTTGGGTGTTCAGTACTGGTGTCTAGATGCATACAGCCCCTATGTCTCCCTTGTTCATAAGAAGGTCTACTTCTTTGTGGCCGCCTTTGAGAACGACCTATGCTTTCCCATGCACCCTTTCATCAAGAATGTTCTGCAACATTTTAATGTCTGTCCAGCTCAACTTTCTCCCAACTTCTAGGGCATCCTAGTGGGACTCCTTTTCTTCTTTAAGAAGTAGAGTTTAGGAGTTCCCTCCATTCCCTTACTCATGAAATTTTTTAATGTCAAATATACCCCTTCTGATGGTTTTCTATACATTTCCAAATGGGTGAAAGCCAAAGTCATCATCTCTGACCTCCCCTTGTTCTCATTAGGGCTAGAAGAAACTTTTCTTCTTTATATGGGGCAGTCAGTGGGCAAACAACCCTGAAGATAGGACTGACACTTTTCCCGTTCCTCAATCTTGGTCTGTCCTTGACAATCTGGGTAAGTCCCCGCCAAAGCTGGTTATGTTCAATTTTAATGGCTTGATTTCCTAAATTTGTTCTGCTTGTTTTGCTTTTCAAGTATTAGGCCTGAGCTTAGTGCTAAGGATAGGCTAATTCTACTATTCCTAGAAGATTGTGATTTAGAGAGATATTCTGATCTCATCAAGCCCCAAGTCCTTATGGCACTTGGGTTCCGCCCCCCTAAAGTGAGGAATGAGAATCCTGTTCCTCTGTCTGATGTTAGCGCCGAGGAGGTGGCAAGTAAAACTCCCTTTCCCTGCACTTGGGCCCTTGACTCCTTGCTCCTTGCATCCTTTTTTAGGATCTGTATGCCTTGCATTTATAGGTTCTTCGTCAATGGAACCCACCATGAAGGATCGTATGGCCAAAGTGTCTTTGTTAAAGAAAACCAGGAGTGTAAATAAATGCAGGGTTGAAGTCAGTTCTGGGAGTGAATCTGTCTCCATAGCCAAGGTACCCAGGCTAGAGGTGACTCCCACATCTTGCCAACCGTCCCAAGTGGCTACCTTGACTCCTTCAAGTTCTCTGAAGGTCACACAGACCTCTCCCTCCCGAGTAACTGTGTTGCCCCCTTTTAGAGGGACTCTTGAGTAGACTAGGACTCCAACCTCTCCTTCTTCTACCGAGGTTAAGAGAGCTCTAGAGATGATCCCTTGTATTCTACCTGGGCCCTATCCCTCCTTGCTCCACCGAGAGGTCCTCTCCGTAACTCACCAAGGTCTGTAAGAATGAGAAAGGAGAGCTCCCTGGAGCTGGGGCAAGTGAGAGCTCTTTAATTGATAATGTGAAGCGAGCGACAGAGGCCATCATCTCCATTATCTCTAATTCTGACATCCAACGAGCTGCTACAATGCCCCTCGGGACTTCTATTTCTACTGCCTTGTTTGCCACTACCTCTGTAAAATTTTGGTTTTTCAACTTTCTCCTTTATCTTATGTCTTTTTCTTGTACTAAATTTAGTGTTTTGGGTTGTATTTACTCTTAGATGGCCCTTCATGTAAGTGGCTTGCTGTAGAGGATCCGGGCCATGGAAAGCTCTGCCAGAGCTTCCAAGGCTTTCGAGCTCAAGGTCGCTAAGCTGTCCTTTAAGAACAACGACCTTACATCCTAGGTCTAGGACTTGCAAGTGTAGGTGGAGAAGCAGACCACTTTTAACAGGGGCTTAGAGGCAAAGAAAGAAAGGATTGAGGACGAGGGAAAGCGTTCCAAATAGGAGCTTAGAAAGACTAAGGGGGAGCTTAGGGAAACCACAGAGGAGCTTAGGCAGAAAACAGACGATCTGATTAAATCCAATCAAGAGGCTCTAGAGGCCTTCAGTTCTTATAAGAAGTTGAAAAGAGAGTATGATATCTTGGCAGAGGTAAATGATACCATCTAGGATGAGCTCAAAGAGCATAGGGCTGCGGCTGTAAAGAAGGATGATCTGATTACAAAGCTAGCAGACAATGTTACTACCCAATGGGCTACCGAATGGCTCATTTTCCAAGAAAAAGCTAAATAAACCTACCCAAAATTTAATTTCAACTTCCAGATTTTAGCTGAGGAAGAAACTAGGGTAGCTAACACTAAGGCCTGCTCCAAATCCCCTTCGGCTTCTAAGATGGTTTCTGAAGGTACTGAGGTGCCCCTAGCTCTCCCTATTGATACTGATTCCACTCCTATAGTAGTTGATTTCCCTGTTGTTCCTATTGCTACCCCAGGGATTGCCCCCTTCTTTACTGACCTCGTTTCTGAAGCTTTGGCCCTAAATTTGTCAACAGCTAGAGTAACAGTCTCAACTCTTCTGTCTTCTCTTGGACCCCCAGAAACTTCAATAACTAATCCTTCAATCACTTCTACATTAGAAACTTCAACTGTAGACCTACCCGAGCCTTCTCTTGCTAAGCTACATGCCATACCAACTGCTGAGCTGTCAGGTTCCTCTCCTCTAGCTTCTATAGAATCTTAGGACTTGATGCAGACTTACATTTTTTTTAAGCACTTATTGTGTAGCTTTCCTGAATTATTGATGTAATGTTGATGTAGCTATTCACTTTTTGAAGTAAATATCCATTTGTTACTACACTTCTTTATTTTATGTTCCCCTTTCCCTGCCCCCTTGTTTCAAGGGATCCTTTCGATCTCCTTAAAGCAAGCGAGTTTGGAATAGCTGGTAAACTGAATGTATGCCCAGCTTGAGGTCTTATGCTTGAGGATTTGGTCCTTCTAAATGTAGACTCACCTAGAGGGTTACGGGCTTAGAAAGCTATCCAAAGGTTTTACGTCTGGTGAGCTCCTTTCTACTATCTGGCAAACTTGACCTACCTCAAAATGACAAGAGGTCTGCTGGATTGAGTTCTCTATTATGGTGAACAGGGTCAACTCTCAAAAACTCTTTAGGTCCATCAAGAGGATTAGTTTCCATGCTCCCTTCTGCAAAGTTGGAATCTCTTATAAGGGCCATTGAGCCCCGAGTTCGAATCTCTTATGCCACTGTCTTTCAATAGCTTTTGCCCCAAGGCTTAAACTAGCATAGAGTCATGTAACTATGCTCAGAGATCTTTTTGATACGACCTAGGCTTATAGGACTTAACAAAAGAGCAAGGAGGGGGTTGAGGGTGGTTTGTTTTTCGTGCCCAACTACCTTCCAAAAAAGTAACTGCCTTCTTAATTTGGAAACCCAAGGATCTGCCGACTCTTAGATTCCCTAGAATCTGTTGTCCTTACAGGGTTTCCATGACTTCTTAGAATTTCTTGTTGTTTTCCTTTGAACTTTGAAGGTTCTGCATCTTTTGCTTTTTCTTTTCTAAGTTTCTTAATGGCTGCCCTCCTCTCTTCTCTATTCAAGGAACGAACTTCTTTTGGGATCAAATGGAAGTTGCACTCTTGCTGCTTAGTCCCTTCAACGATGACATCTTCTAACTTGGACAGTATCAAGAGGCAGTTACTTCCTGACTTGAAGCTATCTCTGTGAATTCTATCACTTGACGAGCCTTGCAATTATCTTCCTCCAGGGGAGACTTTCTTCTTCAAAGGAGCTTTAGAGATGGGCTTGCGTCTCCCCATTCACCCCCACTATTGGTTTTATCATGGCTCACTATGGCTTGTGTCCTTCACGCCTCTCCCCCAAGGGATGGGCTACCATGATTAGTTTTTTCCTCTTTTAGCGCTTGTGGGGCAATATCGAGTTTCCCATGGTAGCTGAATTTCTTTACTTTGTTGATCTTGAATAGGATGAGGTCCCGTGCTTTAGTTGTTTTCGGTGGAGGCACTTTAAACTGCGATGTCTAGTCCTTGATCTTCCTTCTCCTCCTACGGAATGGGCTCAACGTTTCTTTTTTGTTTCTAGGGACTCTTGGAGGTCTGCTGAGCTGTGCTACAAAGAGTGTAGGGTTCCTCGGTCCTAGAGGATACTCCTATACAGGCAAGTGTTTTGATTGCCTTCACTTGTTAGGCTCTATAATGGCATGCCCTCATAAAAAAAAAATTGTTTTTGCTTTGCAGGTGCCCCTGACCTAGATATGGTGGAGGCGATAAAAGTCGAACAGATAGTCCATGTTGAGCCTATGTCCTTTCTTGAGATGATGACATCTGATAACCTTTTTATGTTCAGTGTTGCGAGAGCTGCTATGGATTTTGTTTCTTGCCCTGACTCTAATCCTTCTCTTTCAGAGTCTAATGAAGGTGAGGATGCTAGTGCCTCTCCCAGGAAGCACAGGAGGGTGGTTCCCCTAGTGGCTCTTCTTCTTCCTCATTTTTGTTGGGAACTATTCTTTTCTCTTCAGCTAGGAAGAAACTTATGAATCTTCTTTCGGAGGCGGAGAAGGAAAAAGATGAGCTAAAGGAAGAAAATGTTTGCCTGAGGGAGGAGGTGGCTGAGCTCAAGAGACGCCTCAAAGGCGATTAGGAACTAAGAATTTCCCTTGTACTTCTCTTGCTTCCTTCATTGTATTGCTACAAAAATTTTGAACCTTTGTTTTACTTAAATCTTGTTGCATGCTTATTATTTGAAGAACCTGTCTCAATTTCATAAGCAGAAGAGCTCATCATTTGTATATAAGCTGAAGAGCTCATCTTTTGTTTTTTAACTACTCCAAAGATTTACACAGGGTTGAATTAAAAACTTGTTGTTTTATTGAAAATATCCTTATTACAGGAGGAACTTACTGAAAAAAAAATTTTAAGGTGCTCTATGTTCCATGAATAAGGTAAAATTTTCCCTTCTTCGGTCTGCAACTTGTAGTTCCCAGGTCAGACTACTCTTGATATGATGTAAAGGCCTTCCCAATTAGGACACAGCTTTCCATGGGAGGGGTCCTTTCTTGCAAGTAGAAATTTTTTAAACACCAAATCCCCTGCCTTGAAACTTCTGTGCCTTACCTTCCTGTTATAGTACCTAGCTATTTTCCTTTGGTAACTCTCTATACGCTGCTGAGCTCTATCCCTTCTTTCATCCAAAAGATCAAGCTTAAGCAGAAGTGACTCATCATTGTGCTCTAGCTCTGTGAACTCAACCCTGGGAGATGGGAGGCCAATTTCAACAAGGGGGATAGATTCGGTTATGAAAGCCAACGCAAATGGTGTTTTCTTGTCTGGTTGTCCTGGTTGTAGTTCTGTAAGCCCATAATACCTCAAGGAGCTGTTCCATCCATTTCCCTTTCAGGGCCTCCAACTTAGTCTTCAAGGCTGCCTTTATGGTTCAAATGGTGACTTCCGCTTGCCCATTGGATTGAGGATGAGCAGGAGCTAAGAAGTAGTTCTTTATACCAAGCTCAGCACAAAACCTTTTGAATCTTGGGTTATCAAACTGTCTTCCATTTTCGGAGACGATTGCTCTAGGAATTTCAAACCTGCAGAATATGGACTTCCAAGCAAAGTTCTGCACTTTCTACTTTGTAATTGTTGGTGAACTAATCCACTCCAACAATGGCGAACTTGCACTATCCCACAGTCACTAGGAGGGGCCCTAGAATATCTAAGCCCCACTGTTGGAATAGCCAAGGGCTTACTACCGTTATTAGGAGCTCTTGTGGGAATGGGGGATATTGGTATGTAGTTGGCACACCATACACTTCTTTACCATGTCTGTGGCATCTTTGAGCATGGTGGGCTAGTAGTATCCTTGTCTTAAAATTTTTCCTGGCAAAGCCCAGGCTCCAATATGGTTATCGCATACTCCCTCATGAACCTCTCTAAGTATATAGTTTGTGTCCTTGTCTCCCACACACTTAAGGAGAGGTGTTGAAAAATCTCGTTTATATAGACTACCCTATAAGATGGAGAATCTGGCCGACCTCACCCTTAGTTTCGCTACCTCCTTGGGGTCTGTTGGAAGGGTTCCATTCTGCAGGTAGTCTCAGATGAGGTCCATCCAGCCTGTTAAATTCAGGACTGGGAGCACCTCTTCGTGAATTCCTACTGATGGATCTGCTAAGTGCTCCACTGGAATCAACCTATCCAAGTTCTCCTAAGAAGCAATTGCTAACCTTGCTAGCGCGTCTGCTCGTGAATTCTCTGACCTGAGGACTTGTTTGAATTTAACTTGCACAAACTTCTTGATTAGCTCCTGCACCTTTCTAAGATAAAGAGTCATCTTTTCGCCTTTGGCCTCATAAGAACCCTCTATCTGCTTTCCCATAAGTTGTGAGTCACTATAGACCTCAAGTTGTTCTGCTTCTATTGAGCGTGCAAGGCTGAGCCCTGCTATAACTGCCTCGTACTCTACTTCGTTGTTTGAAGCTTTAAATCCAAATCTAAGAATGTATTCAACATCTATCTCATCGGGGGAGGTCAGGATTAAGCCAGCATTGTCCTGCGCATTGGTAGCCCCATCTACTGAAAGCCTCCATGTAGGGAGGTCAGGTACCAGTTGCTCTACTTGCATGGGTTATTCTGTTGTGAATTTTGCTATAAAATTTGCCAGGACCTACCTCTTGATAGCTGCTCTTGATTTATACCTGATATCGAACTCACTGAGCTTGATAGCCCACTTAACCAACCTTCCTAAAGACTCTGGCTTGTGTAATACTTTCTTCATCGGTTGATCCGTTCGAACCTTGATAGTATGAGGTTGGAAGTATGGTCTGAGCCTTTTAGCAGCTGTGACTAAAGCCAAGACAAGCTTTTCCAACTTTGGGTATCTCTCTTCAGCCCCCCTCAAAGCTCTGCTACAGTAGTAAACTGGTTGCTAAGCTCTATCTCGCTCCCTTACTAGTGTTATGTTGGTTGAGAAGTCTGAGGTAGCTAAGTAGAGGGTTAGCACTTCCCCTTCTATGGAACTAACCAGAATAGGGGGAGAGCTCAAATAGTCCTTCAAGGATCTGAAGGCTTTCTCACATCAGGTATCCCATTGAAATGCCTTCTTTAAGACTTGAAAGAGTGTTTGGCATTTTTCACTTGATCTAGATACAAAATGGCTTAGGGCTGCTATTCTTCCTGTCTAACGCTGAATTTCCATGGTGTTAGATGGTGGCTTCATATCCATTATTGCTTTTATCTTTAACTAGATTAGCTTCAATCCCTCTGCTGTTGACTATGAAACCGAAGAACTTTCCCGTAGATACTCCAAAGGCATATTTGGCAGGTTTGAGCTTCATTTTGTATTCCCTTAGGACCTAAAATGACTCTACTAGGTGCTCAACATGGAGTTCTGCCTTTAACTATTTTACCAACATATCATTGATGTACACCTCCATTGTCAACCCAATTTGTTTTTGAAACATTCGATTCACCAAGCATTGGTAAGTAGCTCCTGTGTTCTTTAGTCTGAAAGGCATAACTTGATAGTAGTATGTCCCCTGTTCTATCACAAAAGAGGTCTTCTCCTGGTCACTGGGGTCCATTCTGATCTGATTGTATTCATAGAAGGCGTCCACGAACTTGAGGATCACGTGTCTAGTTGTGGCATCCACAATCACGTCTATTCGAGGCAGTGGGAAGCTGTCTTTGGGATAAGCTTAGTTGAGGTCAGTAAAATCGATGCAGAGGCACCATGTTGGCTAACCAAGCAGGGTAGTCTACTTCTCTGATGGCTCTAGCATGGAGAAGCTTGCTAACTTCTTTATTAATAGCCTTTTGGCGTTGTAGGGTGAAACTTCTCCTCTTTTATTTGATTGGTTTACTGGTAGGGTTCACACTAAGTTTGTGTATGATGACTAAGGGGTTAATTCCTATCATGTCCTCTTGTTTCCAGGCAAAAACTTCTATATTTCTTTTTAGGAATTGAATCAAAAGGTCCTTGATTTCTTTGCCCAATTTCGACCCCACGTAAACTATGTGCTCCAGTTCTTCATCAAGCTGATCTAGCTCCAGCTCTTCTGAGGACGTGGGTCTGGTATCTAGCTCATCTCTCATGTTGGGCTCATCCAACTAGATATTTTTGACTTCCCCCTTTTTCACCGATGCCATGTAACACTCTCGCGCCACACGCTGGTCTCCATGGGCCACTCCGACTCCATTCTCTGTAAGAAACTTCAATATAAGGTGATAAGTAGAGGGGATAGCTTTCATGGAGTTAAGAGAAGGCCTTCCCAGCAACATGTTTTATGCCGATGGTGCATCAACCACTAGGAACCTCACAGTTGTAATAGCCTGGCAAGGAGGGTCTCCTAGGGTGAGCACAAGTTGAATTGATCTGAGGGGCAACACCCTTTCCCCTAAGAATCCCAACAAGTGAGCACTTACTGGCTCAAGCTTCTCTCTTCCTATGTCTATTTTTTGGAATGCTCACGTAAAAATGATGTCAGCTGAGCTGCCGTTGTCTATTAGAACTCGATGAATAGTTTGGTTAGGAACAATGGCCTTTACCACCAAGGGATCATCATGAGGATGTTGGCAACCCTCTAGATCTGAATCTAAGAATGTAATAGGTGTGTCCACGCATAGTGTCTTGGACACCGTATGTATTTTCAGTGTTTCATCAGCTCTAATTCTATGCAAATGAGTTTTCCTAGCTGAGTTGGATTCCCCTCCTCCTACAAATCCTCTTGATATTACTCTGATTTCCCACAGGGGTTGTTGATGTCGCACAGGAGCTTGTTTCTGAGGTGTTGGGGGTGGTGGAGCTCTGCTCTAATTATCATGGGCAATAAAATAATGCAACTGCCCCCTTTGGATCAAGAACTCAATCTCTTTTTTCAACTGAATGCAATCATCGGTATGGTGGTTGTGATCTCTATGGTACTCGCAGTACTTTATAGGATCTCTCTTCGCTGGATCCACCTTCATTCGAGGCCACCTTAAGAACTTTTCATTCTACACCTCATATAGGATCTGGTACATTGTGGCAGTGAGTGGAGCATATTACTGAGGCACGTCCTCGACTACAATTGAGGCTATGGGGGACCTAGATGATCCCTGACATTTCCCCTTCTTTTTAGGGAACGTTCTCTATCTCTCCTGGGAGATCTGTCTCTTCTTGGAGACCTGTTTCTTTCTCTTTCTTTCATAGGACTTCGATCCCTTTTTCTTTTCCTCCTTCTCTTTTCCTTTCTGCGAAGACGAGCTCCCTACCTTTGAGAGGAGAGCTTGCTCGCCATTTATATACTTCTCTACTTTAGCCAACACCTCAGTCATGCTTGCTTGAGAATTTTTGGATATGGAGAACATCAAGTCCTTTGACTGTACTCCCAATCCTACTATGAAAGTAGTAATTGTAAATTTTTCATTTGGGACGTCTACCTTTAGGGATTCCAAGTTAAATCTTTTGAACATAGGACCTTAGGTTTTCTTGAGGTCCCTGGTTCACATTCAGCAAGTGGTAGCTCAGCTATCTGTATGTCCTAGCTCCAATGAAATGAGACACAACAGATATCGAGAGCTATTTAAATGAGAAGATCGAGGTCGGGGGGAGCCGATTAAACCATGCTAAGGCTGACCCTTTAAGGGTTATGGCGAAGGCACGACAACAAACAGGATCTTGATATCCAGGCAACTTCATCTAGTTTTTATAAGTATTCAGGTGGTCCATAGGGTCTCTGGTTCCATCAAAAGCTTCTACCTGGAACTTTTTGAATTTCGACTGGAGGGGAAAATGCAACACCCCAGGAGTAAACAGGGACTCAGTTTGTTGCACCAAGCCGTCCATGGTTACTAGAGTTTTACTCCTCACAGCCTCCTTCATGTGGTTGAGCTCCTGAAGAATATCTCTGAAGCGCTACTCCCAGTATTGGTCTTTTCGCTCCTGCTAAACTGAGTGAAGGTTATTCTCCTCATTCTCATTACTTTAGCTCTACACCTCTTTATTGTCTCCGTTCCTTAGAGGAGGTTAAGGAGCCTGACTATTTTTTCCTCTTTTATCGGCTTCCCTGAATGGATCGAGATGTCACTATTCCTTATTAGGGGGATTATTCTAACCTCCTTGGACTGGTTGTTTCTCCTATGGTTGCTATAAAAGCTTCAAGAGTTCCTCATTCGGCTTTAGCAAGCGTTGATTGACTAGGCAGAAGGCCTCTAACTCGTTGTTCATGGGAGGGTCCACCATAGGAGGATTGACATTGGCAGTGGGGAAGAAATCTTGTGGGTCTTCATGTTATCTGCTGGTATTCTCCTACTAGTTCTGCACCCGTGGAGGATTCACTTGGCTTCTACTCATATTGCAGATTCAAACCATTAGTTACTGAAGGATCAGCAAACTTTTAACGAGAACAATCGTTCTCACAGACGGCACCAAACTGATGATGTAAATTAACGTGGATAAGTAGAAAGTATGAATTATGCTCGGCTACTTGGGTCTGAGGTTCAAGGCTTGTGGGGATCATGATAAAGAATTTTAGGGATTAGGGTGATTTACACATAATAAGTATAGCGGTTCGTCGGCTCGGGAGCTCGGCTAGTCCACTCTTGAATAGAGGCTCTTGCTCTTTGGATCTGTGTTCGTTGCTTTTACGAATTTCAATAGTGTTTCGATACAATTATGCTTGTCCTTCAATGGGGGAATCGTTCTGTATTTATAGTCTAATTCCTATTCCTAAGGGATCTGCACTGAGATCATTGCCCTTCATCTAAGGGATTGTCCTCGATTTTGGGTGAAGATCTTAACTAACTGAGAGTTTTTCGCCTTGACGGCATCTTTCTTCTATTTTGGGGGTTCTCTTAGTTAGCCAGTTGCCTCCCTTTCTCTTTATTTACTACTCCTTTCAAAGGGAGCTTGACGTCTGGTCCCCTAAGCTCAGGGTGCTTGCTTGACCTCCATGACTGACCTTCATACCTAAGCTTAAACTTAGAATTTATTCTGGGTATCATTAGAACTAAAAAATTTTATGAATCTTCTGTAAAATCCTGCATGACCTAGAAATAAGCGAATATTTTTATTGTTTTTGGTGATGACAGATTATCTATCAAATCAATTTTTGATTTATCCACTTTAATTCCTTTTTTGGACACTATATGACCTAAAATAATACCTTGTGTAACCATAAAATGACATTTTTCCCAATTTAGGACAAGGTTTGTTTCTTCACATCAAATGAGCACTTTTTCTAGATTTTCCAAACATATATGATATGAGTCCTCATATACTGAAAAATTATCCATAAAGACTTCTAGATATCGTTCTACCATATCACTGAATATACTTAACATACAACGTTGAAAGTAGCTTGAGTGTTACATAGTCCACAAAACATTCTTTTATATGCAAAAGTGTCAAAAGTACATGTAAATGTAATTTTTTCTTGATCATCTATTGCAATTTCAATTTGAATATAACTTGAATATCCATCTAAAAAATAATACAATGCATGACCAGCTATTCTTTCAAACACTTGATCAATAAAAGGCAATGAAAAGTGATCTTTTCTAGTGAGCGAATTTAGCTTACAGTGGTCAATACATACACGCCAACCTATGACTATACGCATTAGGACTAATTCATTTTCTTTATTTTGTATTATAGTAACGCCAGACTTCTTTGGAACTACTTGTGTAGAACTAACCCATTTACTATCAGATATAGGATAGATAATATTTGCATCTAATAGTTTAAGTACTTCATTGCGAACTACCTCTTTTAGGTGTGGATTTAATCTTCTTTGCATTTGATGAGATGGTTTAGTAATTTCTTCTAAATATATACAATGAGTACACAGAAGTGGGCTTATACCTTTTCTATCAACTATTGTCCATCTAAGAATACTTTGATGATTTTTCAATACTTCTATTAATTCTTTTTCTTGAATTTCAGATAAATTTGATGATATGATTACAGGATGAATTTCATTTTTTTCTAGAAAAACATATTTTAGATTGGTTAGAAGTGGTTTTAAATCTAGTGTAAAGACTTTGGTATTAGATTCTATAGATTTAGGCAACAGATTTTCACATTCTAGTTCTTCTATATTTGCTGACTCATCATTAGATATAAGATTCTAATGTATATAATTCTTTTTCCAGAAAAATTTTTCAAAAAACTTTTGGGTTAATGACTCGACACAATTTACTTCATGCACTTCATCTTCTTCTCTAGATTGTT
>CAUOFW020007610.1:0-20399 GCA_963454935.2 Ilex paraguariensis
ATATTCCAAGGGGTGGGGGAATTCCCAAACTTAGGATGCCTAATCCACGGATGCAATTTCCTGCTCCCGTGAATGAAGGGGGAAAACATCCTAATAGACCCTCCGACGAGGTCTATGAGGGATTTTCTTCAACCAACCTGTACCACCACACCCTCTTGTATCCATTTACCAGTCCAAGCTCATCTTGTTCAAGTTAAGCTAGGAATGTTGCAACTATTCCTACATTCCATGGGATTGAAAAAGGAAAATCCCTACTTCCACATAAGGGAGTTTGAGGATATAATTGCAACCTTCAGTGCTAACTATGCTATGGAGGACATAGCTAGACTAAAATTGTTTATTTTCTCCTCAGTGATAAAGCCAAATCATGGTTGTATGCCTTGCAACCTCGATCCATTACCTCTTGGGCTCAAATTTTCTCTGAAATTTTGAACAAATTTTTTCTTGTTTATAGAACCACTGCTTTAAAAAGGAAATTCAAAATTTTTCTGAGAAGAATGAGCAATTTTATCAATGCTAGGATCGGTACAAGGATTTGATACAATCCATACCACACCATGGCTTCGAATCATGGAAAATGGAAAGTTTCTTCTACGAAGGAATCACACCAAGCATAGACAATTCATTGACATGATGTGCAAAGGCGAGTTCTTGAACAAAGACCCTGATGAGGCCCTAGACTACTTTAGTACACTGGCTCAAAATGCACAATCTTGGGACATTAGGGATCCCAATGATGTACCTAGCACGTCCTCGGGTAGTAGTCAACCACAAGGGGGAAGATATGTATGATTTGAGAGATCGAGAAGACTTACTTTCAAAAATTGCTAAATTGTCAAGGAAAGTTGTGAGTCTTGAAGTCAATCGGAGACATGAGGTGTCTAATATTTCTAACATTGTGGAGGGATGTGTAATCTGTGAGAGTGTAGAGCATTCCACATCAGAATGTCGTAAAACCCAGCACTTAAGGAAGCATACCTTGAGCAAGTCCATGTATTCAACCAACCAAGGCAATTATTTTCCCTAAATTCGAACACCTACAATACGAGGTGGAGTAATCACCAAATTTCAGTTAGCGAAATGAGAACCCCATCCTTCACGGGTCAAGTGTATATTCATCTCCCATGCCTCCCAAGCAAAACCAATACCATGGCCAAGGGCAAGTATCTAGCTCTCAATACCCCAAGGACCAATCCACAAGGGTATCAGTCAAACCCGCCACCATAAAATTTTTCTCCAAGCCACCTTCACAAAGTTTTTCTCAAGGACCATCCAATCCATCTACACACCAACCTCCTCATAAAAGAAATTTGGAGGATATGGTCCATTCCTTCATTCAAAGCCAAACCGCCATCAATAACCAAAATACCACAACCAGCAATGATATAAGAGCCCAACTCACAAAGTTGACAAAACTCCATAGGGGCACCTCAACAAGAAAAGGGGAAGTTCCCTGCTCAACCACAAGAGAACCCTAGGGGTTAACAAGTTGTTCAGTCATCGGAACCTTTGAGAGAGAGTTGCGAGCAACTCAAAGCTATCACCACCCTCTGTAGTGGCTAAGAAATTGATAAAACCATTTTGCCAATAGTCTCACCCAAGACTACATTGCTAAAAAGGGAAAGATATCTTGAGTGACACCGACAAGGGTGCAGTGAGTGAAGAGAAAGAAAGAAAGGTTGTTGAGAAAGAAAAATTATTTGATGATTGTGTGATTATTCCTCCCATGCCTGCCCCTTTCCTGAGTCGTTTGAAGCCACCTGTCAAGGTGGCCAATTTATGCTGATATTTTGGAAATATTTAAGCAGGTGAAGATTAACATTCCACTCTGCGACGCCATCAAGCAAATCCTATCTTGTGCTAAAATTTTGAAGGATCTATGCACGTTGAAAAGGAGATTGAATAGCCACAAGAAGGCATTCCTCACAGAAGAAGTGAGCTCAATATTGAGGACCAACACTCCTCCCAAATTCAAAGATCCCGGTAGTCCAACCATAGCCATCACAATTGGAAATTATCGAGTGGAGCAAGCACTCCTCGATTTGGGGGCAAGTATGAATCTTCTTCCGTACTTGATTTATCAACAGCTTCAGCTTGAGGAGTAGAAACCCACCTCAATCACACTTCAATTGGTGGATCGTAGTATCCGTACTCCAAGGGGAGTAGTTGAGGATGTCTTAGTTCAAATTGATAAATTTTACTTCTCTATCGATTTCATTGTGCTTGATACACACCCTGTTGCAAATCTTAGCTCCCAAATTCCCAAAATACTTGGAAGATCCTTCCTTGCTACCTCTAATGCCGTGATAAATTGCAGGAATGGTCTAATGAAGTTGGCATTTAGGTATATGACAATGGAGCTTCATGTATTCAACTTGGCAAAGCAACGGGGTGATGATGAGGAAGTAAGTGAGGTAAATAGAATCGACACTTTGGTTGACGAGCACTTGGAGCTAGAGGGGATGTTGAAATTCAAGGAAGAAGGAAATTATGGATCTTGAGAATTATGATGAGCAAGAGGAGGTAGAAGATTTGAAAAGGATGGAAAGGTGGATCCCTACATTTGAAGAGTTGCCCTATCGAGAAAAGAAAAATTTTCCATCGGATGAAAAAAAACCCAACTTGCAGTTGAAGCCCTTGCCCTCCCATTGGAAGTACACCTATCATGGAGAAGGGGAAACATTTTCGGTGGTCATTAGCTCAACATTGAATATGGAACAAGAAAAAGAACTATTGGAGGTGTTGAGAAAGCATAAAGGAGCAATTAGGTGGACCATTGAGGATATCAAGGGGATAAGCCCTCTCATTTGCACCCACCGTATATATCTTGAGGAGGATTTCAAACCTTCCCGACAACTACAAAAATAGTTGAATCCTATCATGAAAGAGGTGGTGAGGGATGAGGTTCTGAAACTACTTGATGTGGGGATCATTTTTCCAATCCCCGATAGTAAGTGGGTTAGCCCCACACAAGTAGTACCTAAAAAATTCGGAGTTACAGTGGTTGAGAATGATGAGAATGAGCTTATACCTACAAGAGTGATCACCAGATAGAGGGTGTGTATTGATTATCGAAAGCTAAACTCTTGCACATGAAAATACCACTTCCCATTGCTATTCCTTGATCAAGTTCTAGAACGAGTAACGGGACATCTATTCTACTGCTTTTCAGATGGATACTCCGGCTACAATCAGATTGACATTGCTTTGGAGGATCAAGACAAGACCACCTTTACGTGCCCCTATGGTACCTTTGCCTACAGCCGCATGCCATTTGGACTATCCAATTTTCCAGGGACGTTTCAACGCTGTATGATGGGGATTTTCAATGCATGGTGGAAAAGATAGTGGAGGTTTTTATGGATGACTTTTCGGTATTTGGGGATTCACTCGAGGGATGTTTGGCAACCTTGGAGAGAGTTCTAATGAGATGTGAGGAGAAGAATCTAGTCTTAAATTGGAAAAATGTCACTTTATGGTGACAGAAGGAATTGTGCTTGGCCATATAGTTTCGGCAAGGGGTATTGAAGTCAACAATTCCGAGGTGGAGGCCATCTCCTACCTCCCCACACCAGGAGCCATCAAGGACATCTGGTCATTTTTGGGCAATGCAAGTTTTTATCGTCGATTCATAAAAAACTTCAGTGCATTAGCCTGACCCTTGACCAACCTACTGTCTAAGGAGGTCCCATTTGAGTGGTCAAATGATTGTGAGTCATCCTTTTAAAAACTTAAAAGTGTGCTAATCAAGTGTCAAATGACCAAACGTGAGAGAACACGATTCCGTTGTCACATACTCTCTATTCTTTGGTAATACATTACTTTGATTCCAATGGCACTAACTCATCTAAAAGAACATGAATGCCACACCAACCTCTAAAGAAAACAAGATTCTATTGTCAAATGCACCAATTCTAGGAGGACATATAACTTTGGCATTAATGAACTCCAGTAGTTCTTGAATGAACTCCACTGGTTCAAGAAGAGAAACTAATAACAAAAAAAAAAATTCTAGTTTCTGGAGGTACAATTCTAAGAGCAACCATGATTCTTGTATCAACGTTCCTTAATCTAAACGAAAACATGCTTCTAGTGTGAATTAAACTAATTCATGAATAAAGGACGATTCAGATGCAAAATGCACTAGTTCAGGAAGAAAACATGTGTCAGACATCAACTGAAATGTATCTCCAAAGAAAGATAAGGCTAAGGTTTCAAATGTTTAAAATGGTGAGAAAACTTGGATTTGGTGTCACCTATGCACAATTCTTGGGTAAGAAATTATTCAGGTGGCAAATACATTACTCTACAAGCAAAATTGATTGCATGATCAATTGTTCTAAATCATAAACAAAACATGATTCTAGCATCAAATGCACCAATTCTAAGAGAAAAAATGATTTTGGCATCAATGAGACTACTTAACTTGGAAGGAAAAAAAATGATTCATGTGTCAATGACGCCAGAACATAAGGAACACGTGACTCTCATGTCAAATATTATTTTCTCAAAAGAAGACAGGATTCATTCGGAAGTTGTACTAATTCCTAAAAACGGACATGAAACTATTTCTGATGCAAACCCTTAAACGAATTCAAGAACCCACGGCCAAATTGATTGAAGACCCCCCAAGAAAGTTCACAAACTAGATTATAAGAACCAAAACCCTAGACCCAATGTTTTCAAGAAACAAGTACCCAAGGTTAAAAGTTCAAGAGAAAGACGCCACACTCAAGATTGAGCGATAAGTCAATGAACACCACAAGAAAGATTAATTCTTGATAAGTTCTTTAAAATAGTTCTTGGAAGAATAATATGGTAGAAACCTCACAAAACTCAAAAAAAATATATCCTGTCCTTTTTACCAAGTCTTATGTGTGTATATGAAGCCTTAAAACAAATCCTAATCTAAATATGAATAAATAAAGTTGGGCTTAAACCAAGTAATCAGCCCAAAATCCCTAAATAACCTAAATCAGCCCATATAGCCACTTAATCAGGTTTGTTGGAATTGAATTACATTAAAATAAACTTGAGGCTTTTTCCCCTTAAAGCCCACGCATGCCACGGTAGAAAAGCCTCCAAATGCATTCTTGATGCTTGAACTTGCACAATTAACCCATATGTCTTGAATCAGCCCATTCAATGCTTCCTTCATCCTTTTCACTTTCGCCCGAGTCATTGGACCTCCATTTATGCTCAATGGATCATATTGCATTGCATCATTCCCGTCTCCTCGAAAGGATTCGTCTTCTAATATTCGTCATCTACAAGAAAAGGAGAAAGATCAGTAACATTAAAAGTAGCACTAACACTATACTCACCACTTGAAAAGGCCCATCTCCTCTTGGCTGCAACTTAGAATGCCTTTGTGCAGGAACACGCTCCTTTCACATATGCACCCAAATCCAATCTCCAGCCTCAAAAACCACCTTCTTACGCCCCTTATTAGCTGGAGTAGCATATTGCTTTGTTCACCTCTCAATGTGCAATCTAACTTTCTCATGCATTTGCTTCACCAATTCAACCTTTCGTTCTCCATCTAAATTAGCACACTCATCAATAGGCAAAGGCATCAAATCTAATGGAGTTAAAGGATTAAAACCATAGACAATTTCAAATGGGGAATAATTAGTAGCATAATGCACACTACGATTATAAACAAATTCGACATGAGGCAAACAATCCTCCCAAGTTTTGGAATTCTTACCAATGATAGCATGCAATAAAGTAGAAAGAGTATAATTAGCTACCTCGGTTTTCCCATCTGTTTGCGGATGGCTAGTAGTAGAAAAGAGTAATTTAGTACCAAGCTTACCCCATAACGCCTTCCAAAAATAGCTCAAAAACTTAGCATCATGATCAGACACAATGCTCTAAGGCACCCCTTGTAAATGCACCACCTCTCTAAAGAACAAATCAACTACATTGCTAGCATCATTGACCTTATGACACGCAATAAAATGTGCCATCTTTGAAAATCTATCAACAACAACAAAAATGGAATCCTGTCCTCTTTTTGTCTTAGGTAAACCTAACACAAAATCCATGCAGATGTCTACCCAAGGTGAGCTAGGTATAGGTAAGGGATTATACAAACCATGGGGCCTAGCCTTAGACTTAGCCTTTTTACAAGCAACACATATCTCACAAATTTGCTCAACACCCTGTTTCATATGTGGCCAGAAAAAGTGTTCAACTAACACATCTAAGGTTTTTCTAACACCAAAGTGTCCCATGAAACCACCCCCATGTGCTTCTCTAACTAATAACTCACGCATTGAACAATTAGGCACACACAATTGATTCTCTCGAAACAAGAACCCATCATGCCTATAAAACTTACCAAAACCCAAACTCTCACAAGCACCAAACACATTAGCAAAGTCATAATCAATAGCATATAAATCTTTAATATACTCAAAACCAAGCAACTTTGCATTTAAAGTGGAAACTAAAGCACACCTTCGAGATAAAGCATCAGCAACCACATTCTCTTTCCCCATTTAAACCCTACGCTTTTCTTAACGATTTCAGTCAATGGTGCAGCTATGGTGCTAAAATCCTTTACAAACCTTCTATAAAAACTAGCAAGACCATGAAAGTTACGTACCTCAGTAATGGTTTTAGGTGTAGGCCATTCTCAAATAGCCTTAAACTTCTCCTCATTAATCTCAATGCCCTTAGCACTAACAACATATCCTAATAAAACAATCTGACTAGTGTAAAACGAACATTTCTTGATGTTAGCAAATAACTGAGCATTACACATAGAACATAACACAAGCCTCAAATGTTCAACATGTTCCTCTACGCAATGCAATGCAAACTGATTCGTTGAGCATAAATGGAGGACCTATGACTCGTGTGAAAGCGAAAAGGAAGAAAGAAACATTGAACGGGCTGTTTCAAGACATATGGGCTGATTGTGCAAGTTCAAGCAAGAAGAGTGCGTTGAATGATGCAATGCAATCTGATCCGTTGAGCATAAATGGAGGTCCTATGACTCGGGCAAAAGTGAAAGGATGAAGGAAGTATTGAACGAGCCGATTGTGCAAGTTCAAGCATGAAGAGTGCGTTTGGAGGATTTTCTGAAGATAAGCTCACACACTCAGCCTTTTACCACTCAAATGTTTCACCTTTGTCGTACTTTTGCAAACTATTCAAATCTCAATCAAAAACCAACCATTCCCACAACACACATCAATTTAATAAGACACAAATATCGAAGGAAGGACCAGAATTAACAATGAAAAATAGAGAATAACGATAACACGAAAAAGAAACAAAGAAACTCAACGAAGTAAAGAAAAAATGAATTCGGCGAAAACAAGCAAAACAATGATTCAAAAGCAACAAATGGATCAAGAAAGAGGTTAAATCAAATAGGATGACCTGTTTTGGGATAACAAATGTGTGAATGATCAGAATAAGTAAGTTTTGATTATTTTTGTTCAAATCTCAACACAAATCAGCCGTAAGCAAACTGATTAGCCTCAATTCGATTCTTTCTCCTTTTTTTTCTCTTTTCATTTTTTTCCTTCTTCTCTCTTTTTTTTTTCTTCTTCTTGATATCAGATCACAAAAAGGGTAAACTAAGCGTAATTGGGCAGCAAACTTCACAAGCAATTTATGTATTCAATTATGTCCCTTTTATGCACCCCTAATTGATATTAAAATTATAGAATAGAACAACTGAAACTCTAGCAGTAAGTCACGCCCCAAATCAAACAGAACAAAACAAAAAAAAAAAAAAAACAGTCGCTATGAACTGTCGCGATGAACAGTAATTATGAACAGTGCACGATGAATTTTTTTTTTTTAAATAGATGTGCATAAATAGAAAATGAAACACCAAACAACAACAAGAAACCCAAACTTGGTTAGATTATATGCGCACCAAACAAAGATAACCAACCTGATTTGAGAAGACAAACCCAAGAGCTCTGATACCAACTAATGCGATCCCTTAAACGAAATCAAGAACCCACGGGCAAATTGATTGAAGACTCCCCAAGAAAGTTCACAAAACAGATTTCAGAAATAAGAACCCTAGACCCAATGTTTTCAAGAAACAAGAACCAAGGTTAAACGTTCAAGAGAAAGACGCCACACTCAAGATTGAGTGATAAGTCAATGAACGCCACAAGAAAGATTAATTCTTGATAAGTCCTTGAAATAGTTCTTCGAAGAACAATAAGGTAGAAACCTCACAAAACTCATAAAAAATATATCCTGTCCTTTTTACCAGGTATTGTGTGTGTATATAAAGCCTCAAAACAAATCCTAATCTAAATAGAAATAACTAAAGTTGGGCTTAAAACAAGTAATCAGCCCAAAATCCCTAAATAACCTAAATTAGTCCATACAACAACTTAATCAGGTTTGTTGGAATTGAATTATATTAAAGTAAACTTGAGGCCTTTTCCCCATAAATCCCACGCAAGCCACGGTAGAAAAGCCTCCAAACGCACACTTCATGCTTGAACTTACACAATCAGCCCATTAAATGCTTCCTTCATCCTTTTTGCTTTCATTCGAGTCAAAAACTTACACAATCAGCACACTTCAGGACCTCCAATTATGCTCAATTGATCAGATTGCATTGCATCAACTTCCATATGCACTTCTTCTACGGAAGAACATCATTCGTGTGTAACCAGTACAAAAATTTAAAGCAATCATGATTTTGTTGCGAAATGAAACATTTCTAAGAGTGGTCTTGATTCTGGTACCAATTGGTCTTAACTTGAACGAAAACACGATTCTAATGAGAAAGAGACAAATCGTGTCTATGGCAAAATTTTGCCAAAAGAAAACATGATTTAGATGTGTAATGCACTTAGTCTGAAAGAAAACTAGATTTTTACTTTCAAATTTGTGGTTCCTAAAAGTATTCTAGATTCAACTTCGCTTTATTCTAGAAGTAAAACAAGTAAAGTAAAAATGATTTCGGTATCAAGGACCCTTAATCTAAACAAAGCGTGATTTGAGTGAGGGATAAAACATGATTCTAATGTCAGGTGCACCAATTTTGAGCAAAAACAAGAATGCACCTTCAGCAACAATATTCCTAAAAGGAAAAGCAAGTCTCATGTGTCAATTACTTAAAACATAGATTATTCCGGCGTCACCAACAGTCAATTCTTGGGCCTAAAAATATTAGGGTGACAAATGCACTAACTCTATGAGAAAAAAATTAAACATCAATAGTTAACAATTGCATGAGATCTAAAAGAAATCTCGATTCATGGGTCAAATGCACTGATTTCAAAAGAAAAACAACAATCCAGTGTCAATGCACCTAATAAACTTATAGAACACACAAAAATCTGGAGTCAAGAAGAAAAAATGTGTCAAAAGACACTAGAGCATCAAATACACCAGACTCTGGGGTCGAGTACAAGTTTTTGAAGGAAGACATGATTCTTTCCCACTAGCACAAATTATTAAAAGATTACATGATACAAATAAAATATACACTTCTTCTTAGGGAGACAAGATTCCTTTGTAAAGGACACTAACGGACTAATTCTCAGAGGGGTTAAAATTGAGGTACCAACGGATCTAAACTTTAGAGAAAACTACATTCTGTTGGGAAACACCCTTACTCTATGGAAAAACTTAAATTCATTTTATTGGGTAATATTTCCCACCATTCTAGTGTGAAACGCACAAATGGAGTGCAATGCACTAATTTCAAAGGAAACCACGACTGCTAGCCTAAAAGAAAATGTGACTCGAGTGTCAATGACACTAATTCTAGGGGAAAACTAGATTTTGATGTCTAGGACATTAGTTCTGAGTCAAAACAAGAATACGACGTCAACATGTAGTAAATATTGGTGGGAAAAGAAGAATCACGTGACAAATGCTTAAACGTGAGACAAAACAAGATTCAACTATCACGTGCACTCAATTCCTGTGTAAGAAAATGTGGTAGCGGCGTAAGAAAACATTATTGCACATCAACTGCACTAAATTTGATTGAAGGCATTATTTAGTGCCCAATGCACTTTTTCGAAGGGAAACCTGAATTCTATAACATTTCAACCACTAAACTTGAAAGAGAACATGAATCTAGTGTCAATCACTTTAATTCTTCGAAGAAACATGACTATGGGAGATCAAAGTTTCTACATTTAAAAGAGAATGCGACCCATATGTCAAACAAAGAAGGCACTTGATTCTGGTGTTAAGAAATGCTTTTGGAAAAGAAGGATTGATTCCTATGATCGTAGCACTAATTCTTCAAATAGATCATGATAATAAAGTCCAATTTACTTTTTCAAGGAATAAGCATGCCTAATCGACACTAAAACTCCAAGAAGACATTATTCCGTTTTGAAATGTACCAATTTTGAGAGTTGTAATTATTTATGGTATGAACAGCGATATATTGAAAGCCAACATGATTCTGGTGTGACAGTTACTAATTCTGAGGGAAGAGTAATTTTGGTTTCTATGTCAGTATTCTCAGAAAGAACACATGACTCTAGTGTGAAATTGCACTGATTTTCGAAGGGAAAAGTGCTTTTGGAGTCAAATTCACTAGTTCTGACAGGAAAGATGACTCTAGGATCAACTCCACTAGTCCTTTACGAAAAACTAACGAAGGAAACAAGATTCTTGTGCCAAATACACCACTTGTAAGATAAAACACAATTCCAGTGTCAATGGCACTGATTCTGGGATAAAACATTCTTCTGATGTCATATGCATTAATTTTGTGGGAATACGTGACTTCCAAGGTCAACTAAAATATATCTTAAGAGGGAGAAAAAAAAGACTCGCGTGTCGAATTATTAAACGTGAGAGAACACGATTCCATTGTCTCATACTCTCTATCCTTTGGTAATACATTACTTTGATTCCAAAATGCACTAACTCACCTAAAAGAACATGAATGCCACACCAACCTCTAAAGAAAACAAGATTCTATTGTCAAATGCACCAATTCTAGGAGGAGAAATAACATTGGCATTAATGAACCCCAGTAGTTCTTCAATGGGCTCCAGTGGTTCAAGAAGAGAAACTAATAACAAAAACACAATTCTAGTTTCTGGAGGTACAATTCCTGGAGAAACCATGATTCTTGTATCAATGTTCCTTAATCTAAACGAAAATGGGATTCTACTGTCAATTAAGCTGATTCTTGAATAAAGCACGATTCTGATGCAAAATGCACTAGTTCTGGGAGAAAACATGAGTCAAACATCAACTAAAATGTATCTCAAAAGAAAGACAAGACTAAGGATTCAAATGATTAAAATGGAGAGAAAAATCTGATTTTGTGTCTCCCATGCACAATTCTGGGGTTAGAAATTGTTCCGGTGGCAAATACAATTACTCTACAAGCAAACATGATTGCATGACCAATTGTTCTAAATCATAAACATAACATCATTCTAGTGTCAAATGCACCAATTCTAAGAAAAAATTATTTTGGCATCAATAAGACTACTTAACTTGGAAGGAGAAAAAATGATTCAAGTGTTAATGACACCAAAACATAAGGAAAACATGACTCTCGTATCAAATATTATTTTCCCAAAAGAAGACAGGATTCTCGTGCAAGTGGAACTAATTTGTAAAAACGGACATGATTCTATCTCCATATGGACTTCTTCTACGGAACAACATCATTCGTGTGTAAGCAACACTAAAATTTAAAGAAATCATGCTTTTGTTGCGAAATGAAACATTTCTAGGAGTGGTCTTGATTCCAGTACCAATCAGTCTTAACTTGAATGAAAACGCGATTCTGATGAGAAAGACACTAATCGTGTCTTCGGTACTATGTTGCCGAAAGAAAATATGATTTAGAAGTGTTTATGCACTTAGTCGGAAGGAAAACCTAGATTTTTGCTTTCAAATTTGTGGTTCCTAATAGTATTCTATATTCAACTTCGCTTTGTTCCAAAAGTAAAACTAGCAAATTAAAAACGATTTCGGTATCAAGGATGCTAAATCTAAATGAAATCATGATTTGAGTGTTGGATAAAACAAGATTATGATGTCAGGGGCACCAATTTTGAGCAAACACATGAGTGCATCTTCAGTAGCAATATTCCTAAAAAGAAAAGGAAGTCTCATGTGTGAATTACTTAAAACATGGAACACAACATTATTTTGGCGTCACCAGCAGTCAATTCTTGGGCCTGAAAATATTTGGGGGACAAATGCACTAACTCTACGAGAAAAAAACTTAAATATCAATAGTTAACAACTGCACAATATGTAAAAGAAATCTTGATTCAAGGGTCAAAAGCACTGATTTCAAGAGAAAAAAGTCAATCCAATGTCAATGCACCTAATAAACTTATAGAACACACACAAATCTTGCGTCAACGACTGTAATTCCTGGAGAAAAAATTGTGTCAAAAGACACTAGAACTTCAAAAACACAAAAACTCTGGGGTCAAATACAAGTTTTTGAAGGAAGACATGATTATTCGCCAGTAGCACCAATTATTAAAAGATAACATGATACAAATGAAATATGCACTTCTTCTTAGGGTGACATGATTCCTTTCTAAAGGACACTGAAACTAAAACGGACTATTTCTTAGAGGGGTTAAGATCATGGTACCAACCGATCTAAACTTTAAAGAAAACTACACGGTATTGTGAAATGCTTTTACTATATGGGACAACTTGAATTCATTTTATTGGGTAATATTTCACACCATTCTGGTGTGAAATGTACAAATGGTGTGCAATGCGCTAATTTTGAAGGAAACCACAGCTGCTAGCCTAAAATAAAACGTGATTCGAGTGTCAATTACACTAATTCTAGGGGAAAACTAGATTTTGATGTCTAGGACACTAGTTCTGAGACAAAACAAGATTACGACGTCAACTTGCAGTAAATATTGGTGGGAAAAGAAGAATCACGCGTCACATGCTTAAACTTCAAACAAAACATGATTCAACTATCACCTGCACTCAATTCTTGTGTAAGAAAATGTGGCAATGGTGCAAGAAAACATTATTGCACAGCAACTGCACTAAATTTGATTAAAGGCATGATTCTAGTGTTCAATGCACTTTTTCCAAGGGAAACCTGAATTCTATAACAACTCGACCACTAAACAAGAAAGAAAACGCGAATCTAGTGTCAATCACTTTAATTCTTCGAAGAAAACATGACTATGGGGGATCAAAGTTACTACATTTAAAAGAGAATGCGACCCATATGCCAAACTAAGAAGGCACTTGAATCTGGTGTTAAGAAATGCTTTTGTAAAATAAGGATTAATTCTGTAACGCCCCAAAAACCACCTTGGATGGTATTACAATTTAAAACCATCCACATCATGAGAACAACTAATGAAATCCATCAATAAAGAAATTCCATTTACCAAATGTATTATTTACGACATCATTCCCAAAAGAATATGCCAACACATGGCTATTATATCCCAAAATAATTACATTTAAGCTCGTAGTGGAATAACAAAAGATTAGTCTTTACGTAATGTCAAAAGAAATTTCCTAGTCTGGCAACTTAGAGAGTATAACCCTAGACATCCACCTCGGGGTCCACGAGCCCGTCTAGTGGAGCTTCCCAATGTATCGGCTCCTCCACTCCGAGCTACTAGTCTACACCACAATCTAAAAAATATATAGTTTGTAGGGGGTGTAGCAACATTCTTCCAATCTCGAACAAGGTTTAGAAAACATATAACACAGTTCGGTCTCAATTTTCAAAATAGCATATATAACTTTAAACAAAACAGTGACAATTCATTTGATCCAAAGTTAACTCAATAGCAACAAGTTAAATGAAAGGAATAAAAATGTTAAAATAAATCAATTAACCATTTCCAACCATAAACCATTTCTCACAAGTTCTTGTAGAGTCTCATACCTCCATAAGCTCTTATAGGAAACCAAGTCCACACAATAACAATAATTGTTCAATAGTGTCATCCCATATTCTTATGTATGTTGGTTGCTTCCCATGAATGTACACAATGACTCTACCTCATTCACCCAATCATAACCACATAGTCCCCCACAACATTAACGAATCCTTCTCAGGAAAGGTATACCATCCCTCAGCCTCGACCATACGTGAACAACAGTGATTGCTCTCACAAACAAAAAATCACCACTAGTGTTAGAAAACCATCTCACCCCCACTGAGATAGACAAACTTCTAGCACTCTATGACAGTGCTCGAATGCAATTCAAGTCCATCACAACAACCATACAAGGGATGCAATTCCAACCAAATTCTCAAATTATAAGTAAATCATAAATAAGCAAGAGATCATCCTAACATCATTTTATTACTCAACACAAAGCACTAGGGTTTTGAAATCAAGAACAAAGGAAGAATCAAGAGAAAAATCCATTTATCTTGAAAACTAGGGTTTTATGCCAACAAAAGATATTTAATGGTTATCCAACCATTACTTTGCTTAAAACATGGTGGTCTTTGCAAGGATACCAAGAAATAAAGATTTCATAGCATATATGTAAGATTTAAAGTCAAAAGAATACATATAATTAAGCCCTAGCCTCAATGTAAGAAAATATGAAGAAACCCCCTACCTTGGTGTTCTTGAAAAACTAGGGTTTCGATCTTCTTGAAGTGGAAATCCCTTTTGATCTTGTATTTTTATCTTCCTTTCTTCCTCTTTAAGGTTTTTTAGGGTTAGAGATGTTGAAATGGGGTTAAATAGGACATCCTTACGTATTTATAATGGAAGGAAAACTGGTTGTTCGCAACTTAAAATTTTAGATTTTTCGAAAACCTTCCGAAAGATTTTTCATCTACCTCCTGCAAGGTTTGTCTATTAGACAAACCTTTTCATTAACCTTCCAGAAGGTTTCTCACCGACCTTCCAGAAGGTTTGTCTACTGGACAAACATTTTCATTAACCTTCCAAAAGGTTTCTCATAGACCTTCCGGAAGGTTTGTCCAAACATTCCAAAAGGTTAACGAAAATATTTGTCCAATGGACAAATATTTTCATTAACCTTTTGGAATGTTTCTCATAGACCTTCCAGAAGGTTTGTCTACTGGACAAACATTTTCGTTAACCTTTCGGAAGGTTTCCCATCGACCTTCCGGAAGGTTTGTCTACTGGATAAGCCTTTACCTTAACCTTCCGGAAGGTTTTGCCTATTTTTCTACAAATCCTCCCTTCTCATTTCCAATCTATTCCAAGCCCTTCCAATTCCAACCCAAACTTATATAACATACTTTTGTACATCAAACCTAGTTGGTATAAGTTCTATTACAACGATTTCATATATTTACAAGCTAAAACTAAGCCCTAGCCTCAATGTAAGATTTAAGATTTAAAGTCAAAAGAATACATATAATTAAGCCCTAGCCTAAATGTAAGTAAATAGGAAGAAACCCCCTACCTTGGTGTTCTTGAAAAACTAGGGTTTTGATCTTCTTGAAGTGGAAATCCCCTTTGATCTTGTATTTTTATCTTCCTTTCTTCCTCTTTAAGGTTTTTTAGGGTTAGAGATGTTGAAATGGGGCTAAATAGGACATCCTTACGTATTTATAATGGAAGGAAAACTGGTTGTTCGCGACTTAAAATTTTAGATTTTTTGAAAACCTTCCGAAATATTTTTCATTGTCCTCCTGGAAGGTTTGCCTATTAGACAAACCTTTTCATTAACCTTCCAGAAGGTTTCTCATCGACCTTCCAGAAGGTTTGTCTACTGGACAATCATTTTCATTAACCTTCCAAAAGTTTTCTCATAGACCTTCCGGAAGGTTTGTCCATTGGACAAATATTTTCATTAACCTTCTGGAAGGTTTCTCATAGACCTTCCAGAAGGTTTGTCTACTGGACAAACATTTTCATTAACCTTCCGGAAGGTTTCCCATCGACCTTCCGAAAGGTTTGTCTACTGGATAAGCCTTTACCTTAACCTTCCGGAAGGTTTTGCCTGTTTTTCTACAAATCCTCCCTTCTCATTTCCAATCCATTCCAAGCCCTTCCAATTCCAACCCAAAATTATATAACATACTTTTATACATCAAACCTAGTTGGTATAAGTTCTATTACAACGATTTCATATATTTACAAGCTAAAACTAAGTTTTAAATACTATTTACTCGAATTTTTCCATATTAACATTTCTAAAGAAATGATTACTCGCTATATAAATCTATATACATATATAAAGATAAAAGTGTGGGGTTTATAATCCACCCCTTAAAGAAATTTTCGTCCTCGAAACTCACCTCAACTAGCGGATAGATAAGGGTACTTCTCTCGCATCTCTAGCTCAAGTTCCCAAGTAGCTTCCTCCATTTTGTGATGTTGCCACAAGACCTTCACTAGTTGGATGACTTTGTTGCGTAGCACCTTCTCCTTGGTGTCGAGAATCTTCACCGGTTGTTCTTCATATGTTGCTCCATCTTGAACTTCAATATCTTCCAAATCCACAACTGGTGTTGTCCCTGATTGACATTTCCTTAACATTGACACATGGAACGCGTCATGCACCCCTGACAACTGAGCTGGTAACCAAAGTTGATACGCCACTTTGCCTACCACCTTGATCACTTCAAAGGGTCTGATGTATCTTGGTGCTAATTTCCCCTTCTTGCCGAATCTAAACACTCCTTTATTGGGTGAACCTTGAGGAACACGTAGTCCCCCTCTTGGAATTCCAAGGGTCTTCGTCTTCTATCCACATAGATTTTCTGTCTACTTTGAGCCGTGCATAGTTTCTCCTGGATGAGTTTGATTTTCTCCGTAGTCTCCCGAACAATCTCTGGCCCAAACAAACTAGTCCCCGCAGCTTCTAGCCAACAAGTTGCTGACTTATATGGTCTCCCATACAATGCTTCATAAGGTGTCAGGCCAATGCTAGATTGAAAACTTTTGTTGTATGCGAATTCCACCAACGACAAATGATCACTCTAGTTTTTGTTGAAGTTCAACACACAAGCTCGTAGCATGTCCTCCAAAATTGGTATCACCCTCTCAGATTGGCCATCTGTTTGGGGATGAAAGGATGTGCTGAAATGTAACTCTGTCCCCATAGCTCGTTGTATACCTTTCCAAAATTGTGCCATAAATCGAGAATCACGGTCTGAAACAATCGAGAGTGGAACTCCATGTAATCGCACAATCTCACGGATATAGAGCTTGCTCAAGGTCTCTAAAGTGTCTGTGGTCTTCATTCCCAAGAAATTAGCAGATTTGGTGAGTCTGTCCACAGTGACCCATACTGCATTATGCCCTTACGACATTCGTGGTAAACCCTATACGAAGTCCATGGTTTTGTGGTCCCACTTCCACTCTGGAATAGGTAAGGACTTAAGTAATCCTCTAGGCTTTTGATGTTCAATCTTCACTTGTTTGCACACCACACATCGGGCTATGAACCTTGCCACATCCTTCTTCATTCCCTTCCACCAAAATTGACGCTTCATGTCCCTATACATTTTTGTGCCACCGGGGTGGATGGAAAACTTAAAGCGATGACACTCTCCTACTATCTCCTCCTTTAGGGACAAATCATCGGGGATGCATAGCTTCTCCCATATCTTAGTTCTTCATTTCTCAAAAACCAACCTTCCATTATTTCCTCATTTTCCAATTTAGCTCGAATCGACTCTAAGTCAGGATCCAAGTATTGTAATTCCGCCACCCTACATTGGAGTGTAGGTTAGGCTACAAGGTTAAATAGGCATAGACGATTCTCCTGCCTATCCATCCATAGATCAAAGTCCTCTAAGACATCAATCAACTTCCACCCTTTAGCTGCAAGAATGTTGATTTCACCTCGAGACTTTCTACTAAGTGCATCGGCAACTACATTAGCCTTCCTTGGATGGTAGTTGAGTGTTAAATCATAATCTTCTAGATACTCAACCCATCTTTTTTGTCGAAGATTCAAGTCTTTCTTTGTGAATACATACTTGAGGCTCTTATAATCAGAAAACACTTGAAACTTTTCCCCATATAAGTAACACCTCCACAACTTAAGAGCAAAAACCACAACGACAAGCTCCAAGTCTTGAGTGGGATAGTTCTGCTCATGAATCTTGAGTTGCCTCGAGCCATAAGCAACTACCTTTTCTGCTTGCATTAGCGCACATCCTAGGCCTCATAGCAATACATCAGTGTAAACATTGTATCCTTCCGCACTACTTGGAATAATGAGGATAGGAGCTATCGTCAATTTCTCCTTCAAGGTGCGAAAAGCTAATTCACACGCCTGAATCCACAAAAAAATTTCTCCCTTCTTCTTAAGGTGAGTCATTGGCATTGCGAGCTTTAAGAACCCTTCTACAAACCTTCGGTAATAGCCTGCTAAACCTAGGAAACTACGTACTTCAGTCACATTCTTCGGTGGTTCCCACTTCATCACTTCTTCAATCTTGACGAGGTCAACAGCTACCCCTTGTTCGGACACAACATGACCAAGGAATTTCACTTCCTTCATCCAAAACTCGCATTTACTCATCTTTGCATACAACTTATGCTCTGTTAGTGTCTGTAGCACAATCGAGAGATGGCGTTCATATTCCCCTTGGGTCTGTGAATAAATCAATATGTCATCAATAAACACAATGACAAATTGATCTAGATACGGCCAAAATACCCTGTACTTCAAATTCATGAAGGCTGCTAGAGCATTAGTCAATCAGAACGACATTACCGTATATTCAAAATGACCATACCAGGTACGACAAGTTGTCTTAGGAATATCCTCCTCCTTGATCTGCAGTTGATGATACCCAGTGCGAAGATCAATCTTGGAGTAATACTTGGAACCTTTCAACTGATCGAATAAATCATCAATTCGTGGAAATAGGTATTTGTTCTTCACCATTACTCGATTCAACCTTCGCTAATCCGTGCATAATTGAAGCGTTTCGCCATGCTTCTTCACAAAAAGAACGGGGGCTCCCCAAGGTGAAGTGCTTAAACGGATAAACCCAATAGCCAAAAGTTGGTCTAACTGTTTCCCTAGCTCCTTTAACTCCATAGGTGGCATCCGATATGGAGCAATGGATATGGGTTTGGTTCTCAGATAGAGGTCAATCTTAGACTCAATTTCTCTCTGTGGGGGTAACCCGAGTAATTCTTCTAGGAAGACATCCAGAAAATTCGATACTATCAACACCACGTCCGCATGAGATTTATCACTACCGTCTCCCATTAAGCTGGCCAAGAAACTCAAGTTACTTCCCGCCTTAGCTTTCAAGAATCTACTACCGTAGTAGGAAATGGATAGGAAGAATTTTGATCATTCACGAAACTGAACACTATTCCTCCCGGTAAGTGAATGAAATCTGTTTGCAGAAACAATCCATTACCGCACGGAAAGTAGACAACAAGTTCATCCCAACTATGATTTTCATACCCCTTCATGTCTAGCGCAACCAAATCTACAATTAATTCTTGCTCTCCAATTCAAAGCACACAACCTCTACACACCATTCTAGTATCCAACCATTCTCCCGTAGGCATGTCAATACTTAGGGCATGTTCTAGTTTCTCGAATTCTAATCCCAAATTACAAGCATATGCAGTGCGTATGAAGGAATATGTAGCACTGAGATTAAATCAGATTCGGGCCCAAGAATTATAAAGAAGAATAATACCTTCCACAACGGCATTGAGAGCATCTTCCTCCGGTTGAGTCAAAGCAAATACTCTCCCTTGATTGGCACTACCTGAGGCTAAAGCTCCTACCAGCCTCTACTGTAGTGGCTTTGGTGGTGGTGGCTTGTTTGCTTGATTAGTCCTTGGTGGAAGCATTGAGCAGTTATTTCTAAAGTGCCCGACACCTCCACATGCGAAGCATTGATGTGGGTCAGTGCCTGCTTTCTCTGGTACACCTCCAGCTCCTCGGACTGTCTGAAGTCTTTGTCCTACCGCCTAGTCTGGGCGACAGAAATGTGTTGCTCTCTGCCCTCCGCTGCTGCTAGCACTAATTTGGATCAGACCTCCTCTCGTGAAGTTTTACCACCTCTGGTTATCCTCTACGTCTCTCTCAACCAGTGTAGCTTTATCAACAAGATCCCCAAAGTCCCAAGTCTTGAGAGCCACAAGCTTCTCCATGATGGCAAGCCTCAAGCCCTGCTCAAAGCGTTTGGCCCTCTTGGCCTTTATGGATATGAACTATGTGGCATAGCGAGATACCTCGTCAAACCTCCTCTCATACTCCGTCACTATTATGCTCCCTTGTCATAGAGCGAGAAAGTCTGCACTCATCCTGTCCCTGACTGATTCAGGAAAGTACTTATCTTGAAAGATTTAATCAGACTCCTCCCAAGTGAGCGCATCAGCGTTCCTTCTTCTCTTTACTGAATCCCACCAATGGTCAGCCTCCCCCTCAAACAAATATGTTGCCAAGCCGACCCGAAGATCCCATGCCGTCACACATCTTCTTTATCT
>CAUOFW020007611.1:0-20399 GCA_963454935.2 Ilex paraguariensis
TCTTGGAAAACTTGTATTTTCTCGATGCTTAAATTGTCAAATGTACATTAGTATTTGTTATTCTTAAGGTACAAGATGATCATACTCGAAAATGGATTCGATATATAACCGACATTTTCTGAACACCCGCATAACCAATGGCGATGACAAATAATACCATGGTAAGTTTTGAGCTTTACGATGCTTTTGAGAGAATATCAACATTTACTCAAGTAAGCTCTTTCATTTTCATTTTTTTTTCAATAATCTCATTAACCTTGCTTTGATTGACGCAACTAAAGTGATCTATTGACATATCCCACAAGGAACTTTGCATACGACATATATACGTGCACATACTTGAGAAAGGATCTTAGGCCATCTTTGATTCAAATTTCAGCCTTAGCCATTGCTTTTACGAAATTATATCTTTAGTTAGCCATGTTTTGAGCCTTCAATGAATGATTTCTTTTTCAAGAAACCCATATCATAACCAAGCCACAAAAAAATATATTCTGACACATCTTTGCTATCTAATTTTCTTGCACCATCTTATAAGTCAGTCTGATATAGAAAAGCAAGAAAAATAGAACATACGCTAGTGGCTACTATTTAATAAAAGAAAAGTCGGTGAGAACAACCAAGAAAGAAAAGAAACAGAAAAACAGGGAATTGCCAAGAAAGTGAAAAATGAAAGAAAGAAATACCATATCTATGCAAAAGATCGAAAAGCAAGAAAGAGGTGTGCTACACTACACTAAAAGGGGATAACTTTTGAATACCATTGACGTCATTTCGTTAACCATTGACCTCAGGCCACATTAATACCTATACAAAAGCCCTAATTGATCTCAAGTCTGATGCATGTGTGTGTTGTCGACTGAAAATTGGGATATGTTAAATAAAATTTCTTTAATTGCATCAATATTCTTCCATGAGATTATGCCAAGAACATGATTAGTCTACTTTCTACAAAGTTTCACCCCCATACTAATTATGCATGTGATTTTTCAATTGGTCATCCTCTGATCACATGCCCTTGCAGACACAAGTCACTATAATCGGAGGGAATTTTTGTTGAGAGCATATCTAAGAGAGGTTTGTGAAATCAAAGCTATCCATGGAAGGCGGTAAAGTGGATTGTTTATTAAATAACAATTCTTGTTTCTAGAATGACCATCCCAAATACACAAGGAATTTCAAATGCCAATGTGATGGGTGCTAATTTTTGCATAAAATAAGTACCAATGGAAAAGAAATGTGTAGGGGATAAGTAAAGATTGAGGGGTGAGTGTCCCAACGACCTTAATGCTAATTCACTTTAATCAACAATCTCACATACACATTTGTTGGATTGAAGTTTGTAGGTAACTTCACTGAAAACCCTTACGAGACAACACTCATCCGCTAGGGTAAACCTAGTGGCTCAAGGGCTTGTGGCATAAGCTAAGTGCAACTGGATGACCTACAAAAAAGTCATTAGAAGTAGATTTACATTCCATTGTTGTTGTATTACTAGAGACTAGCAATAATTATGTTGGGGGGTGTGTGATTAGTAGTCAAAATTTGCATATTTTTATACTCCTTTAAGACTAATTATACTTTGATAGAGTTTAAATGATGACATTTCAGGTCATAAATTGCACATGGGACCAAAGCCAATGAATTAGAATATTCTAGAGATAAATTAGAATAGCTTAGACCAAGCCAAAAACGTTCGAACGCCAATCAACGTTCGAACGTTACTTCAAATCATGTGAAGACCAGACTGCTGAAACATGGTGTGTTGCAGCCAAGAAGGAAGACCCTAAGGTACTTGAGTACCACGTTTAAACACCAACTCACGTTCGAACGTCCACTTGAATTGATTGAGGACTAGGATGATTAGTGCAAAGCGCCAAGATTTGCATGGAGTGTGGAAATAGGTTTCCACAGAAGACCACAGGCCACTTAAGTGAGAAAGTCAGACCCCATCTGGCGTTCAAAAAACCATAAAGAAAAGATAGAAGAAACTTTCAAACGCTAAATAACGTTCGAACGCCAGATCAAGTTCGAATGTTCTCCACAGACAGACTGTAGAGTGGTTGATTTTCACTCCAGACATTGGGATTTTCACTTGGACTTTGAATGCCTTGTACTATTCCTCCACACTACTTTGCTCCCTCCTCCTTGCCTATAAATACTCCCATTGTGGGAGACATAGGGAGACTTGTAGAGAGCTTGATGGAGGCTTAGACTCACACTCACATAGCTAGAATTATATTTGCTTTGGTTGAGGAAGCAACACTCCATCCTTTGGTTGAGGAAGCAACCCTCCATCTTTTGGTTTAGGAAGCAACCCTCCATCTTTTGGTTGAGGAAGAAACCCTCCATCTTTTGGTTGAGGAAGCAACCCTTCAAAAGTGACTAGCTTTCTTCTACTTTCATTGTTCATTTCTTTCACTTCCATTGCTTGAGCTTCCTTCTTTCTTAGAAGAGTGAAACTCATCCATTTTTCTAGAGCTTTACCAAAGCTATGAAGGGTGGAACGTGATTCACTTATTCTTTGTTAAAGATCGGCTCTTTGTTTAGTGTGTTTCACTTTCTAACTCTTCTACTTGGAGGGATGAATATCACTCACTTTTCTAGCTTTACCCAAGCCATGAAGAGTGAATAATTCCTCATTCACTCTTTAGTAAGAGGTGATGAATATGTATAAATTATCCATAAGTTATATTTTTGCATTTCCTTTATGCTTTAATGCTTTATATTTCATTTGCTTATTGAATGATTGAACGCATCTAGCAAAAATAAGGTACTTTGTATAACCGTGGGTTCTTTTTATGTCAGAAATTACTCTTGCATAGAAAGACCCGTTGGTTCAAGGCAAGTACCCCGGCTAGATCTTCATGACAACATTTCAATCTTCACCATTATTGTGCCTTATTTAAATAATGGAACATTAATGTCGTGGTTAGATGCCTTGTAGAAACACTTGCTTGTTTGCAGATGGGTTGAATCTAGACACAGACAATTCTTGTAAACTTCTAGAAAGGCATCAAAACTATGTGCTTAATTATCACAGTCCATCTTTATCTTTCAATTGACTTGCTGTTGACACGTGAGTTAATTGAGTTATAAATCACAAATATAATAAACCGAATGATTAATTACATGTTTTGATCCTCGAACTAAAAGGTGGTTGTTACATTTGAGAATTTATCTTATATTCTGTCTAGAAAAATCCATTGGAAAGAATCTTATATTCTGCTCAGAAAATCCCATAACTTCAAACTCTCAAGGTTTCCAGTTAGTTGGTCTTTATCAGTGCTTACTTCAAAACACTAATCGTAGTTCCCTGTGGATTCGACTCCGGACTTGATTGAATTATTACTGCACTTGGGTGTAGACATTTTGGATCAAGTCAAGCACTATCCCTTGTGTCACCATGAAGTGGCACTTCTCCCAGTTGAGGACCAAGTTCTTCTCCTTGCATCTCTCAAGTAATCTTTCTAAGTTCTCCAAACAACCCTCAAATGAATCCCCAAATACAAAAAAGCCATCCATGAAGAATTCCACGATCTTTTCCACCATATCACTGAAAATTCCCATCATGCATCTTTGAAAAGTCCCTGGGGCATTACACAACCCAAATGGCATGGATCGATAGGCAAAGGTACCGAAGGGGCAAGTGAAGGTGGTCTTCTCTTGATCCTCCAATGCGATCTTAATTTGATTGTAGCCAGAGTATCCATCCAAGAAAAAATAGAACAAATGTTGAGCTACTCTCTCCAATACTTGATCGAGGAATGGCAAAGGGAAGTGATCCTTTATTGTGCAAGAGTTGAGCTTCTAATAGTCAATACACACCCTTCATTCGGGGACCACCCTTGTTGGAATTAACTCATTCTCCTCATTTGCCACAACTGTAACTCCCGATTTCTTGGGTTCTACTTGCATGGGACTAACCCATTTACTATTCGCAATTGAAATATGATGCCCACATCCAGTAGCTTAAGTACCTCATCCCTCACCACGTCTTTCATAATGGGGTTAAGTCTCCGTTGTGGTTGTCGGGATAGTTTTGCATCTTCCTCCAAGCAAATCCTATAAGTGCAAATGAGGGACTAATCCCCTTAATGTCGGCTATGGTCCACCCGATGGCTCCTTGTGTCTCCTCAATACACAAAACAATTCTTCCTTTTGGCATGCCTCCAAAGTTGAGCTTATTACCACCGGGAAGGTCTCATGCTCCCCCAAGAACGAATATTTGAGGTTGGATGGTAAAGGCTTCAACTCCAAGATGAGATTTTACACATTCGATGGAAAGATCTTCTTGTCTTGATTTGGAAGCTTCTCAAATGTAGGGGTCCATTTTTCCACCCCTCTTAAACTTTTTGACTCCTCTTGATCAACGATCTCCTCCTCCCCAAACTCCAAGGTGCTCAATAGCTCCAAGTGCTTCTCCACCAAAGTGCTAATCATATTGACTTCATGCACTTCCTCATCATCCCCTAGTTATTTGCATAAATTTAATATATTGAGGTCCATAGTCATATTCCCAAAAGTAAGCTTCATCAGTCCATTCTTGCAATTAATCACAGCTTTAGAAGTAGAAAGGAATGACCTACCTAGTATGACAGGAATTTTTGAGCCAGGGTTAGCAACTGGATGAGTTTCAAGTACAATAAAATCGATAAGAAAATAAAAATTATCCACTTGAACTAAGACATCCTCAACTACTCCCCTCAATGTTCAAATGCTTTGTTCTACCAATTGAAGAGTGATTGAAGTTGGCTTCAACTCTTCAGGTAGGATTTGTTGATACACCAAATAGGGTAGGAGGTTGACACTTGCCCCCAATTCAAGAAGTGTTTGCTCCACCCGGTAATTTCTTATTGTGATGGCAATGGTAAGGCATGTAGGGTCTTTGAACTTGGGCAATGTGTTTCTCCTGAAGGTTAAGCTCACTTGCTCGGTGAGGAATGCCTTCTTGTAAACATTCAATTTCCTATTCAATGTGCACAAGTCTTTTAAGATCTTGTCACATGATGGGATTTTCTTTATGGCATCAAGAAGTGGGATGTTGATCTTTACCTTCTTGAACATCTCAATAATGTCATTATAGTTAGCCATAGTTAGCCACCTTCATGGATGGCTTCAAATGATTGGGAAAAGGGGCCAGAATGGGACATGCATGCACATTTTCAACAACAATTTTTTCTTTCTCACTTACCTCACCCCCCTAAGAGTCATCCTTAGTCTTTTTCTCTTTTTCCAATGTAGCATTAGGTGAGACTTTTGGCACAATAGTTTTGTCAATTTGTTTGCCACTTCAAAGGGTGGTAACTGCCTTGAGGTGCTCACAACTCTCTTTTGTGGGTTCGGATGACTCTATCACATGTTGGCTTCTAGGGTTCTCTTAGGGTGTAACAGGGAATTTTCCCTTCTTTTGTTGTAATGTCCCTATGGCATTGGTCAACTTCATGATTTGAGTTCGAATGTCATTAAAAGTTGTGGCAATTTGGTTGTTGATGGTGGTTTGGCTTTGGATGAATTAGTGCACTACATCCACCAAGTTCCTTTTATGAGGTGGGTGGGTTGGTTGGTACTTGTTTTCCAAAGCTTTGTGGAGGTGGGTTTTCTGAAAAACCTTGTAGAGGCAAGTTTTGTGAATACCCTTGCAAATTGGACTGGGCGTATTGGGAGCTAGACGATGGACCTTGGCAATGGTATTGGTTTTGCTTAGGAGGCATGGGGGTGAATACAAACTAGACCCATGAGGAGTGCAATTCTCATTCTTCCAACTAAAGTTTGGGTGATTGCTCCAACCAGGATTGTAAGTGTTAGTGTGTGGGGAGAATGATTACCTATTTTGATTGAAGGCATTGACTTGCTCATGGTAAACTTCTTTAAGTGCCAGAATGTTGGGGCATTCTGAGATAAAATGCACAACATTCTCACAAATAGAGCAAAACTCCTCGGTCTTGGAAATGTTGGACACATCATGTCTCCTATTGACCTCAAGACTCTCCACTTTCCTAGACAATTTGGTGATTTTGGAAAAGCAAGTCTCCCTAATCCCTTAAGTCATACATCCCTCTCCCGCTTGGTTGATTACTACCCGAAGAAGACCTTGGTACATTGGTGGGATCCATGATATTCTAAGATTTTGTATTTTGTGCCAATGTACTAAAGTAATCTAGGGCCTCATCGGAATCCTTGTTTAAAAACTCCCCATTGCACATCATATCTATGAATTGTCGATGGCCCCGTACAATCCCTTCATAGAAGAAACTCACCAATTGCCTTGATTTAAAACCATGATATGGAATGGATTGTGATGATTTTTGGTATTTATATGCTTAAGGTATAACTTGCCATGACATATGTTGAAGTATGTGGCTTAATTGATCCATGTGACATTCATTACATATGAGACATGATATTGATGAGCAATGGTTCATTACATTGCATTTACACGGAGTTATCACATCCATAGGCATGATGTGGGTGTGTGTGTCCATGGTGTGATCAATCACCATACTTGGTGATTGATGGTGGGCTCAAAAATATTGGATGGAAAATCCGATTGAGTTACACGATCACATGAAAACTTGTGTCGAGTATAGTAAAAAGGGCTAGACACGTCCTCGGGTGAAAGGTCCGACTACTTGGTTCATATACTCTCCTGAGGTGAAATTTCAGAAAAATATAATGGCGTACAGAGCCAGAGGTGTGATTCCAAAATCCGATACCCAACAAAGACACATGGTTTTGTTATATAAATGATTCATTTGATGGAAAACATCCAAAAATGAATTGGTTTTATGAACATATGATTCTATTTCAAAATGATCTTTGGATGTATTTTATCAAAGAAAAATGTTTTACACACATGCATTGCATTGTGTTGTGGGAGCCGGAGTAGGCTTGGGTGAAAATGCATGAGTGAGTCTCACCTCATATCATGACATGACATGGTAGGAATTTCATCTTGAATAGCATGTTCTTGGATGAAATGGATTTATGATAGTGATTGTTGCATGTATACATTCATATGCACTTAGGTGGGGAGTAACCTCGATAGGAAATATTCTACTGAGCATTGGCTCACCCTATACGGGAAAATATTTCAGGTGTGAGATACATGCCGGTGGACGACTCTCATTCGGAGCCTCAAAGGTGAAGAGGGGGCGACATGTGGCCCTCAACCTTGGTTTTGTTGTAAACACTTGTTAAAACTACGTTTTGGCATGTAAATTCATGTAAATTAATTGTAATAAACTTGTATAAATGAGGTTTTATGTGAAAAACTCTATTATGCATGTTTTGGATGAAAATGAGATGGGTTGAAATGAATTGGATTTTGAAAACAGGTGAAACAGGGAAAAACTGGCCAAGCGTACCAGTACGGGTACCGGTACAATGAGGTCAGTAGGCAAACCGTACTGGTACGCTTTTCAATAACCAGATTTTTTTTTATTGTTACCATGCTTTTGGGAATTGGTTTCCTTGGTTCCAATGCTACAGATGGACATTAAATGAGGTATACTAGACCTTGGTAAAATTAAATGATTAAAGGAACACGGGTAATACGTCTGTGTTATTATTCCAGTTAAAGGGATACTATTAACGAGATGTCGGGTTGTGCGGCATTTATGGATTTTTTCCACGGCTTGACGGGTGGTCAATGGTTTAAATAATGACCCCCGGTTTTTGGGGCGTCACACCAATTGTCAAAGCTACAAACTAAAGAGGAGCCAACTGTCAGAGCTCAAAACAAAGGGGGATCAAAGTGTAATTCAAAGCCTCCAATCAATACTTTTTTCCCTTCCTTGTTGCCTATACCACCCCTTAGGACTTGTAAAACATCATCTTTGAAAGTGGAAAAACCCTCCAAAAGTAACTAGCTTTCTTTTACTTTATTTTTGCTTTCTTGTACTTCATTCTTAGTTTCTTTTACTTCCATTGTTTGAGCTTCCTACTTCCCTTAGTGGAGTGAAACTCTTCCACTTTTCTAGAGCTTTACCAAAGCCGTGAAGGGTGGAACGTGATTCACTCATTCTTCGTCGAAGATTAGCTCCTTGTTTAGTGTATTTTATTTTGTAACTCCTCTACTTGAAAGGATGAGCATCACTCACTTTTGTAGCTTTACCAAGGCCATGAAGAGTGAGTAGTTCCTCATTCATTCTTTAGTAAGAGGTGATGGACATGTATAAATCATCCGAAAGTTATATTTGTGCAGTTTGTTTAACCTTAATGCTTTATATTTCACTTCTTATTGAATGATTGAATGCATCTAGCAAAGCTAAAGTACTTTGTACAACTGTGGGTGCTTTCTATGACATAGATGACTCTTGCATAGAAAGACCTATTGGTTCTAGGCAAGTACCCTGGCAAGATCTTCATGATTACATTTCAATTTTCACCATTATTGTGCTTCATTTAAACGAATGGAATATTAATGTAATGGTTGGATGCCTTGTAAAGACACTTGCTTGTTTGTAGACGGGTTGAGTCTCGGCACAGACAAATCTTGTAAACCTCTAACAAAGACATCAGAATCATGCTCTTAATTCTCACAATCCATCTACATCGTCTGATTAAGTTTATGTTGATACATGAGTTAATTGAGTTACTATGCACAAGTATAATAAACCAGATGATTAACTACATGTCTAGATCCTTGAACTAAAGAGTGACTTTTTACAGTTGAATTTATCTTATATTTTGTCTAGAAAATCTTCTTGGAAAGAATTATATATTTGGCCTGGGAAAATCCCTAAACATCATCACTATAAATCTCAAAGGTTAGAGTCACATGGTCTCTGTCACTGCTTACTTTGAAACACCAACAATAGTTCCCTGTGAATTCAACTATGGACTTAATCGGGTTATTACTACAACTTGACTACCTACACTTAGGTGTACACATTTCGGATCAAGTCAATGTGCATGTGGGGAATGACTGAGATTTTTTAGTTTGTGGTGGGTGAATGAGATAGAATCATTGTGTAGATTCCTAAGAAGTAACCAATATACTTGAGAATATGGGATGATGCTACTGAGTTATTTATTGATTGCCTTAATGTTTTGCATGTTTATTTCTTTCGTTGCTTTATTGTATTTACATATAATTGAGATTATTATAACAGCCATTGGTTTACTTTTGAAATGATATATATGTTATATTCCAAAAGAGACTTGCCTCATTTTTATTGTTTAAAACCTCGTTTGGATTTGAGAGGGATTTCATATAGCCTTTTATTCACTACCTACAACACATTTATAGATTTTGGGAAAGAGAAGGATGTTGAATTATATGAGCAAGTCAACCTTGAGACTGGAAGGAGGCTTAGAAATGCTTTGTTTTAGTTTAGATTATTTTATTTGAGAGATTTCTATGAAACAATATTTTAGGTAATTTTAATTATTCTGCTGCTTGATACTATTTGGTTTTGAATTGTACGTTGGAGAAGTATAATTTTAGTATTTATTTTTTATCAGATGGATGGATGATTGGTTATTCTAATGGTTATTTTTTGTTGCTCTAATGTTTGGATGGTTTGTAGATAGTAATGCCTTATAGGGTGGATTTTGGGGGTGTCACAGGTATATTCTATATTTATGCCATTAGTTCTACATTGGATTGACTGTAGTTGATGCTAACCAGTTATCCTCTCTATGCATTTTATGTGTGTTTTTCTGTGTTTTGTGTGTGTGTTTTCTGAGTTCAGTGGGTATACATTCTGGGTTTAGTGTGTGTGTGCTTTGTGTGTGTGCGTGAGTGCATGCAACTTCCTTTCATTCTAAGTTACTGTAATTGAGATCCCATGATCTTTTATTGGCATTTTGGGTCCTTTTTTTATTATAGAAATAAGTTGTGAGTTAAGGAAAGGGTATTAATTTGTTCAAGTCGAGTCCGATAATTGATTGCAAAAGCTTTGAAATAAAGTTTCAACTATAATCTTAATTTCGTGACTTCTCTATAGTCTTTTTTGAGTATTGGTTAACTTATGTTAATAAATTTTTAACCAAAAAACAAGTGGATTTGTAAAGAAAAAAACCAGATTTTTCCATCAGATGCGACTAAACTTTCAAGTAAAATGCACACTTATGCTTTTTGGTTAGGAGTGGCATTTGACATGTCACTCTACACCTCATCATCTTCCTTATTCAAAAACACTTCAAACATTAGTGTGATGAAATCGATCAACATTACTGTTATGCATCCAATATATTTTAATTATTGTTGATGAGCCCAGAATCAACTGGGCCAAACCCAATAAATCAAGTAAGCCCAAATCAATTAAAAGGTAGGTCAAGCCCAGTTTGTGAATTCAACCAAGCCCAATGTCTAAGGAATCCAAGAATAATTAGAGCTCATGGGGAGCAATTATCGGGATACTCACTTTCAAAAATTAAGGCAACCTCTTATGGCATCTACCTTTTATAGCTACCCAAAAATTTAGTATATTTGCCCTCACGTCACCGCCTTAACCAAGGCTCTGTACCTATAAATTGTAAGCTCTCTCTACATGAGAGGACAACTCTTGATCTATCTCTACACCTCCTCACATAGCTTTTCTCTCTCCTAGCTATTTTATCTCTCCCAGAACTAACCATTGCTCTCTCTCCTGTTCACCTTATTTCATCAATAAAGTTTCCCTGGCCGCTTTTGTCATTTTTCAGAGTGGAGTAGGTCACCCGGACCAAACTACTATGCATTAGGTGTTGACCCGATATTCACATTATTGTCATTGATTGCTTCATTAATTGTCCATTAATTACACTTTATCCCACACTTGACTATTGATCTTGCATAAGCCTATTTTGTGCACCATCAGTTTGGCATCGTCTGTGGGAATCTTCTAAGATTTCTACTACCCTGCTACTTTCTATGGTGATCACGAGTAGGTCGATGACTCAATAACTAGAGGATAACAACCCAGCCCGCCAGGAGGAGGCTTTGGCTCTAGCTTTGCTTGCACCAGTAGAACCATCTACTGCAATAACCCTCATGGTCAGGCAATAGCTCTTGGAGACCGTGCAGTTGTTGGTAAGCCAAAACTAGTAAATCAACCAGCTAATGCTCTCTCCGTGAGGTGCTGCCCCTCAGCCTGTGGGTGGATTACTCCCCCCAATTGGAGAGGTGCCACAACCTCACCACTCTGGGCACCAGGGGCACCCACCGTGGGGCCCAACATCAGAGCTCTCTCGAGCAATGCCAGGGTGCCCCTTGCGAGGGAGTCCCTCCTCAGTGTGTAGGAAGCTCAAGTATTCCCCTTCCTCATGTATCTGCACAAGAGGATGAGGGAGAAAACCAGTATGCTGATCATGAAAGCCACTATAATGACCCAATGGAGGATGTCCCCAACCAATGGGACGAGAAGACCAAGGAGGTGAAAAACTAGCTCGGTAATGCCCTCAATACTATCAAATCGAAGGCGCCGAAGACGGTGGATCACTTGGTAAGGCGCCCTGTTTATTGTAGATGTTGTAACTACCTTTTACCCTCAAAGTTCAAGATGCCTACCATTGAGATCTTTGATGGCACTAGAGATCCCCTCGATCACATTGACACATACAAATATCTTATGCAACTCCACAATGTACTTGATGAGATTATGTGTAGAGTCTTCCCTACCACCCTCAAGGGATCCGCACGCCAGTGGTTCGCCAAGCTCAAGCCTTCTTCCATTCACTCCTTTGTGGAGTTAAGCAAGTCTTTCGTCTCCCATTTCATTGGGGGGCGCTGACACCAGAAGCTAGTTACCCACATGCTCACCATCAAGCAGGATCGGGATGAAATCCTAAGGAGCTAGCGCACTCGTTTTAACGAGGAAGCTCTCCAGATTGAGGAGCCAGATGACAAGGTGACCATGACCACCTTTATTGCGATTATGCACTCCTCCAGTTTCATGTTCTCTGTCCTAAAAAAGCCACCATCCAGCATGTCTGAGTTGCTATCAAGGGCACAAAAGTACATGAACGCCGAGGATATCACCAAGACAAGACGAGGTGAGTCCTCTCATAGGGACGAGAAGAGGAAGGACACCCGTGAGGACAAGTGAGAAGTAGATAACAAAAAGAATAGCATAGAGAGAGTCTCTATCAACAACCGCCCTGGTCCCTCGCCATTGAGAGAGTGGTAAGCTTTTACACTGCTCAATACTTTCGTGGAGCATATCCTATTCCAAATGCAAGATGATTCTACAATGCACTGGCTAGAGAAGATGAAGACTAGCCTGCCACTTAGTGGTTCCATGGAGCATATTCTGTTCCAAATACATGATGATCCTACAGTATGCTGGCCAAAGAAAATGAAGACCACCCTGAATCGTAGGAACCCGAACAAGTATTGCAGCTTCCATTGCGACCACTACAATGGTACTGATGACTGTTTTGATCTTAAAAGGCATATCAAGGAGCTCATATAGCATGGCCATTTGCGGTAATACGTTATTGGTAAAGGAAAAAACCCATCGCCTGACAAGAACCATAATGACAGAGAGCATTAGTAGCCCCTCGGAGAAATCCAGATGATTTCTTGAGGGTTTGGAGGAGGAGGTGACTCCAACTGAAGAGCTATTATCAATATCAGATTATTGTGTCCAGAAATGTCTTGTTTTCATTTCATAAAGTTTGTAAATAGATTACCAAAGTCAAAACATAACCTAAGAACAAGGTAGACAAAAAGATAAAAGTCATCATACTCCCGACGATCAGTCACTGCTTCCCGAGCCACTATCATCAAGGCTCTCCATGTCACCATCTACCCACTGGTGCCTCAAATGGGACGAAGTCAGAGAAATCAATAGCAAGGAAAGTTGACAAGCTCTTTATAACCATTAATAAAGGTGCCTATAATGGCCCTCTCAACAGCCTCCCTTCTTATCTCCATCTGAATGGAATGAGCCTCTGTCATGGCGGCCCTCTCTCGAGCTATACATAGCTTGGCCTTAACTGATACGCCCCTCTCTCGAGCTATACATAGCTTGGCCTTAACTGATACGCCCCTCTCACATGACGTTTGCAACTATGACTCTGCTCTCACGTAGATAGTCTGATAATAAGCCTCTGCCACAACAACAATCTCCCGAGCCATATGTAGCTTGGCCTCAGCTCCTTTGGCCCTTTCATGGGACAGTAGTAGCTATGAATCTACTCTCGCGCAGATAGTCTCCTTATAAGCCCCTGCCACAGCAACCATCTCTCGAGCTATACGTAGCTCAGCCTTAGCTCCTGCAGCCCTCTTATGGGACGTTCGTTGCTATGACTTTACTCTCGGGCAAGTAGTCTCCTTATAAGCCTCTGCCACTGCAGCCATCTCCCGAGCTATATGTAGCTCAGCCTCCGCTCCTGCCGCCTTCTCAGGGGACGTTTACACCTATGACTCTGCTCTCGCACAGGTAATCTCCTTATAAGCCACTGCCATGGCAACCATCTCCTGAGCTATACGTAGCTTAGTCTCCTTGTAAGCCTCTATCATGGCAGCCATCTCCCGTGCTATACGTAGCTCAGCCTCAGCTCCTACATCCTTCTCATGGGACATTCACACCTATGACTCTGCTCTCATGTAGGTAGTCTCCTTATAAGCCACTGCCATGGCAGCCATCTCCTGAGCCATACGTAGCTCAGCCTCAGCTCCTACGGCCCTCTCATGGGACGTTCACAGCTTTGACTCTACTCTCACACAAATAATCTCCTTATAAGCCTCTGTTACGGCAACCCTCTCGTATGAGCCAACCTCAACTACTCCTCAGTAGCTTCTTGTGTCTACCTCTCTCTTGTCAGAACTTTGAATGCCTCTCCAAGCTTAATCAACCTTAAAAAAAGGCAGGGAAAAGAGGCATCCACCTACAAGCATTCAAAAAAGCAAAACATTAAGGAAAAGAGATAGGTACAAAATCAAAGTTGAGAAGAAAGCCATACCATGGAAAACCCTTTCATTTTTGGTATTGATAATCCCTTCTAGACCTGGAGATCCAACCTCTTTGATATCCCCAAGAGTCTCAGGGATCTACTCCACCACAGGAGTCCCAACAGTCTGCGCTTGCTTGCTCAGTGCATAATGCCTCCACCAACCATAAGGCAAGCCCAAACACTATCTTGAGAAAGCCCGACGTCTCGAAGACAGCTCCACAGGCCTCAGAAGACCACACATCGAGACTAGAGGCACTTGACTCCTTTGTGCCTACTCCATAGGAGCCCTCTGCACCTTCGCTACCAACAATTGTACCATGTTGGAGACTATGCATAGATGGGTCCTCTAGTAGTGAGGGCGGCGAAGCAGGACTAATGCTTATTAGCCCCAATGGCACTCCACTCAAGTACAACGTCTCCCTCCACTTTGTAACATCGAATAACCAAGCTGAATATGAGGCCCTCATATCAAACTTGAAGCTCGCATTGGAGATGGATGCCCTCAGCTTGATAGCTTACAGTGACTCACAACTAATAGTCAACCAAATAAAGGGAGACTTTGAAGCAAAGGAGGAAATGATGCAAGAGTATCTATTAGTGGTCCAGGTATTGTGAAAAGGTTTACATAAGTCCAAATCCACCATGTGCCCCAAGAGAAGAATGTCATGGAAGACGTCCTCGCCAAATTTGTGTCTGCCAACATACTTATGGGCCCGGCACCAACATGACCCTACTAAGAAGCGCTAGGGGCATCACACTTCGCCTTCTTAGAAGAAGGAGGGAAGACGCCACCCTGGAAGTATAGAGAGCCTCCACCATTGCCCTATCAATAAAAGTACCTACAAAACTTAGTGTGAGGTAAAAAGCTTACAACGCCAAAACCATCAAATACCTTTCCTCTTTGTCCTATGAGAAACCTTGGGACGACCTGATACATACATTATCTTCGAGAATTCCTTGAAAGGAAGGTCACGAACTATCTAGACCCTACTCTCCTGCTCCACAGATAATGTGGGTGAAACTACATAGAAACCAATAACACAGTGAAAACAGATTCGTAACGACTAGAAGTAAAAACAAAAGTGAAATTCTTACCTAGCTTGGCCCTCAGGATGGTGTCCCACATCGAAGGCACAAGGGCACAATCCAATATCTACAACTAAGAAAGACAACACTATATGCAAAGATAATGTAAGTAAACAAATGAACTTGCAATAAAATAAAGATAAAAGAAAGCAACTGTACACTAAAGTCTGCATGAACAATTATTCCTCCAAAAGGTCTAGGTAGACTAAATCCACCAACTCCTCCTCTACCATTTGAACTTCAAAACCCTTGAAGAATGGCTTAAATCTTTGGCCATTGACCTTGAATGTCTTACCATCTTTGGGGTTTGTGATTTCCACAGCTCCATTAGGGTAGGCCACCTTGACAAGATAAGGGTCATCTCAACGAGATCAGAGTATTCTTTGAAAGATAGAGTTGAGAATTGTACAAGAGCACTTTTTATTCAAGCTCAAATGACTTTCTTAAAATGTATTTATCATAAAAAATATTAGCCCTTTTTTTGGAAATTCTTGAGCTCTTATACGCATCTCTACAGATCTCCTATAATTCATTCATCTCCAACTTCCTATTCTCTCCGGCCATTCTCAAGTTGAAGTTTAGGGTTTTGATGGCCCAATAAGCCTTGTGCTTCATTTCAACTGGAAAATGGAAAGCCTTGTCATAGGCTAGTCTATAGGGTGACATGCCTAGAATGGTCTCGTAAGTAGTGTGGTAAGCCCATAGGGCATCGTTCAACCTAAATGACCAATCCTTCCTATTAGGGTTCACCATTTTCTCTAGGATGTTCTTGATTTTCCCTATTGCCCAACTCAGCTTGGCCATTGGTTTGTGGGTGATAAGCGGTGGACACCTTGTGTGTGATGTGAACCCTACAAGAAAGTATTTATTTTTATACCACTTAATTGGAATAAGATATTGAATGGGGTATTAAGGGCTTTGGATACCTTATACCCATAGGTTTGGGATCCTTTGCTGCTTGGTATTTTAATTCATTAGTCTTATTGTAAAGAATGATAAGTATATCTTGTACAATTTATGACCTTTACCCACAAGAAGGTTTAGATTTGCTCTATTGAATTTTATAGTTATTGTTTCAATGTGCTTATTATATTCTTGGTTATTGTTGTTGTTGCTACCTCTTTATTTAATGAGTCTTCTAACATTCCATCGCTGAGTGGTGGAAATTTTTTGGATTGGAAGGACAAAATTCTCTTGACATTAGGGTGTATGGGCTTGGATTTGGCACTTCGCATTGAAGAACCTCTAGTACCCACTGAGTTAAGTTCATTGACTGAAAAGAGTGCCTTTGAATGGTGGGATCGATCTAATCACCTAAGTTTGATGCTCATCAAGTCACATGTGAGCAAGAGCATCAGAGGTTCTATTATAGAAAGCAATTAAGTGAAGGGCTACATGAAGGTCATTGAAGAGTAATTTGTCAGTTTAGGTAAAGCCTTGGCCAGCACCATGTTGAACATGTTATCAGGCATGAAGCATAACAAATCTAATAGTGTGTGTGAGCATATTATGGAAATGAGGGACATTGCAGCTCAACTTAAGTCCCTTGAGATTGAGATCTCTAAGTCATTCCTTGTTCAATTTATACTTAACTCTCTCCCTACAGAATTTGGACCATTCAAGATCTCTTGTGGTCCATCAATGAAATTCTGACTATGTGTGTTCAAGAAGGGGAAAGGCTTAGGCATGAAAATTTGGAGAGTGCCCATTTGCTCACTCATAAAGTTGGACATGGTAAGAAAGGCAAAAGTGTTCTTAAATGGAAGAAAGATGGAAAGGGTCATTCAAAAAACATAGCCATAAGGATGGTTGCTTCTTTTGCAGGAAGAAGGGACAGTTCAAGAAAGATTGCTCGAAATTTAAGAATTGACTTGAGAAGAAAGGTAATCTCATATCTCTTGTGTGTTATGAATCCAATTTAATTGATTCTCATCATAATACTTGGTGGATTGATTCAGGTACTACAATTCATGTTGCCAATATCATGCAGGGCTTCCTCAGCCTAAGGAAAATGATGGGAAGTGAACATGACATATATTCAGGAAATGGGATGCGTTCACACGTCGAGGTTGTTGGAAATTTTAGACTTGTTTTAGAAACTGGCTTTGTTTTGGATCTTGAAAATACTATTTATGTTCCTTCATTTTCTAAGAACTTAATTTTTGTTTTTAAATTAGTACCTATAGGATTTGAATTCAGCTTTATTGGTTTGGACTTTCGTCTGTTCAAAAACTCTGGTTTGGTTGGTTATGGGACCTTAATTGATGGTTTGTTCAAATTAAATTTGGATCCTATTTTTGAACATAGTCTCCTAACCTTGCATGATGATATTGGTACTAAAAGGACTATTATTGATGAGAATTCCTCTATGTTGTGGCACATGAGATTAGGACATATCTCCGTGGAAAGAATTAAAAGATTGGTTAATGATGGAGTCTTAAAGGCTCTTGATTTTTTTGATTTGGTACTTGTGTGGATTGCATAAAGGGAAAGCAAATCAACAAGACCAATAAAGGTGTCAAGAGGAGTGAAGAAATACTTGGAATCATAAACACTGATATCTATGGACCATTCCCTACACCTTTCTTAAATGGTCAAAGATATTTTATCTCATTTATTAATGACCATACACGATTTATGTATCTCTACCTTATGTTTGAAAAATCTGAGATGTTGGATGCTTTTAAAACATTCAAATGGGGAGTAGAGAAATAATTGGAAAAAGAAATTAAAATTGTACGGTCTGATAGGGGTGGAGAATATTATGGAAGAAGGTACACAGATTTAGGACAAAGGCCTAGTTCATTTGCTGAATATTTAACGGATGAAGATATTGTTGCTCAGTATACTATGCTAGGTTCACCTTACCAAAATGATGTGGCTGAAAGGCAAAATCTCAGCCTTATAGACATGGTAAGGAATATGCTAAGCAACTCTAATCTTCCTTTGTTTTTGTGGAGTGGAGCCTTGAAGACAACATTGTATATCTTAAACAGGGTTCCCACTAAAGATGTGTCTAAAACTCCATTTGAGTTATGGTAAAGATGGAAACCCAGTTTAGGAAATTTTCAGATATGGGGTTGTCCAGTTGAGGTTAAGATTTACAATCCACAATTAAAGAAATTGGACCCAAGGACAGTAAATGGATATTTCATTGGCTATGCAGAAAAGTATAAAGATTATAAATTTTACTGTCCATCACACACAACTAGAAGAAATGCAAATTTTTTGAGCGTGTTGACATTAGTGGGATTATTCCTCGAAAGATACCATACCCGTGAATAAAGATAAGATGGTTATTATTCAGGATAATCCAAATGATATTCAAATACCACCACCACAATTGGAACAAGTTAACAGAGAGTTTACAGCTCCAAACCTACAAAATATGGATGAGACTGTAGAACTAAGGAGATCCTCAAGGGTAAAAAGACCAGTTATTTTTTATGATTACTTCGTGTACCTATTGGAGTCTGACTTTGATGTTGGATATAAGGATGATCCTATCTCGTTTTCACATGCCATAAGTGGAGAGAATTCCACATTTTGGTACGAGGCCATGAAAGCAGAGATGGAGTCCTTGGCTAAAAAACAAGTTTGGAAAATTGATGAGTTACCTAAAGGAGTCAAGGTCGTTGGCTGTAAGTGGGTTATAAGAACAAGAAAGACTTAAATGGTAATGTCGAACGATATAAGGCCAGACTTGTAGCTAAAGGCAAAACTCGAAGAGAAGTAGTCATTGGCTATCACAATACCTTCTCTCTAGTTTTTAAAAATGACTCGTTTAGGATTATCATAGAATTAGTAGCTCATATTGATTGAGAGCTACATCAAATGGATGTAAAAACAACCTTTTTAAATGGGGATCTTGACGAAGAAGTGTACATGAAGCAACCTGAAAGATTTTGTTCTGATGAGGATATTCACCTAGTTTGCAAGCTAAAGAAATTCATATAACTAAAGCAGGCCTTCTGTCAATGGTATCTTAAGTTTCATAATGTTATTAACTCATATGGTTTTGAGGAGAATGTTGTGGATAATTGCATATAACTTACGGTTAGTGGGAGTAAATACATTTTCTTAGTCCTATATGTCGATGACATTCTACTTGCAACCAACGATTTGGGTTTGTTGCATAAAACTAAAGAATTTCTTTACAAAACTTTGAGATGAAGGATATGGATAAAGCTTGCTATGTCATAGGCATATGGATTCACAGAAACATGACTCAACAAAAATTGGGCTTGTCTCATAAAGCTTACATTAAAAAGGTTTTGGAGAAATTCAGAATGAATGAATGCACACCTAATGCAGCTCCAATTGTAAATGGTGACAAATTCTGTTTGAACCAATGTCCGAAAAATGCTTTGGAAAAGGAACAAATGAATAGAATTCCCTATGCATCTCTTGTTGGCAGTTTGATGCATGCACATGTTTGTGTAATGGCCTAACATTGCATTTGCAGTGGGGATGTTTGGAAGGTACCAAAGCAATCCATGAATGGAACATTGGAAGGCAGCCAAGAAATTTTTGAGGTATTTACAAGGAACCAAGGGTTATATGCTGACTTACAAGCATGTAGACTATCTTGAAGTGGTTGGATATTCTGAATTGAATTTTACGGGTTGTTCGGATTCTAGAAAATCCACTTTGAGATATGTTTTCATGCTAGCAGGAGGTGCTATATCATGGAAAAGTACCAAACAGACAATAGTTGCATCGTCTACAATGGAAGCAGAGTTTATAGTGTGCTTTGAAGCAACATCATAGGAGAAATGGTTGAGAAATTTTATCACAGGACTTCAGATTGTGGATTCTATATCTAAGCCATTAAGACTTTACAGTGATAATTTGGCTGCTATTTTCTTTTCTAAGAATAATAAAAGTGGAAGCCAAACCAAACATATTAACATTAAGTATCTTATTTTCAGAGAAAGAGTCAAGGAACAAGAAGTATCTATTGAGCATATTAGTACAAATTTGATGTTTGCAGATCCCATGACTAAAGGGCTCTCAATTAAGACGTTTTTGAAATGTAGAGAGCATAGGATTAGTTGGCTCATTGTATGGTTGACTTCTTGGTTTGTAAATGTTTTGATCATGATCAATGCAGACTTTAGCTAGTTTGTGCAGATAATGTATTGTTTGTGATATACTATCCATTGAGATTAGTATGTAGTCTATTAGGACTATAGGACCCAGAATGACTTGTAGGAAGTCATTCATAAGGAGTGATGCCACATAAAGTTATGAGAAAATGATGCATTTTAATACAAGGAAGGGAGTTTTCATTTAAAAGAGCACAACCGCTTTGGTTCATGCATTATTTTCCTCAATAAAGTTTGGGTAGTTATTTAATTGTATGGCCATATTTAGTATCAAATATTGGTTTACCCAAATTGTCTGATGTGTCATGTGTGCCAAGT
>CAUOFW020007612.1:0-20390 GCA_963454935.2 Ilex paraguariensis
ATAAAATTTATTATTACCATGCAATATCCCTTTTTTTTTTTACCGTAAACTTATCCACAAAAAAATATAAAATTTATTATTACTATACAAAATCTTGGTTCTAAACTCAAGTGGTAACATCGACAATCTGTAAATTCAGATATTTTGAATTCGAATTTTCGTAATTCCTTTAGATCAGACTATAAAAAATTTATGATCAATGAGAGGATTAGTCGAGATATCTTGGCTCTGAAACGACATCGTACTACACTACGCGGAACTATTTTTATTTTTTAATATGCATAGAGCTCGTTTGGTATGAGTAAATTACATATTATATTGTACTATTATTAATTTAATTGGATCTAATATTTTTTTAATAAATAAATTTAATTCGTATTAATTTTAAAAATATATAATAATCGTATATTGTTTATAATAGAGACATGTATAATAAAAAAATTTAATACTACCAAGACAAATAGTATTATAATCCAACGTATGTATATTATTATGGATTAATCTCAAATTACACCCTGAAAGACTGTTCGAATCTCAATTTCCACCCTCACAGATAAAAAATCTCAATTTATACCTCAAAGATATAAAATTGTATCAATGGACATTTGAAACTAAAAACCGTCATTTTATTGTCTAAAACTAAATAAATAAATTACACCTAAATCCTCGCATACTTGTCACTTAATCATTTAAATCCCTCACATTTAGAATATTACTCATCATTCATCTTCTCAGACATGCATGATGTATCCAACTATCAAAAATTAGGCTTACAACACTGTGAATAGAATTTAAAGCAGAACAAAACAACACCCAGATGAAATTTCTATTAAGCATAATTTGAGTTGCTGTATACAATTGGCAGGGTTTATAGTAAGGTGCTCCAAGAAAAATCGGCACCTGTATAAGGATTTAAATTATCCAATTACAAAGCTTACAACTACCATTGGAAGTGCAGATCATGTATCGATGTATTCTCGAGAGAGAATGGTCCTTAGGAGCTCCTTCAAATTAGCCAGTACATGCCGCGGCCCTAAACTGTTAACGCCAACGAAATTCAAAAGCTGCTCTAGATCCTAAAATCATGCGAGGAAAAAGATGGAAGTTAAGAAACAATTCAACAAGGTATATAACATCATGATGGAAGTGCTCAGTGAATTTCACGTTGCGCTCTGAAACATCAACAAAAACCCAGAAATGTCACTTAAAAGTTAAGAGAATTTTCCTCTATCACTAATGATTAATTGAAACACATTTCTTCTATTCAGATGGATTTGAAATGACTAAGATTTATAACCTCAATGAGTAAGTTAAAATAAACTTGAATAACATACACCTGATTTCATTTGGTAATGGAAAAACAACAGAGTGGATTTAATTTCATAATCCAAAACCATTTTCTAGTCAGGCAGTTTATGGTGAAAAAGAGATACAAGACTGACAAAGCAGCCTTGGAGACAACCAGTTCTAAGCATTTTCCAACATCTTGGCAAAGAGAGATGGAGGGAGGGGGGGGGCAAGGACAGGTAAGAGAAAAACACATGTACCGTATAGAGAGAAATATGAGTAGGGCCATCCAAGTAGGGGAAACCCTAAGCTGGTAGTAAATACAAGAAGTACTTGAAAATACTGCATAAAATGATGGACATTTAATAAAATCCCTGACAGAGGTGGGTCATGTCTCCACCCTCTCTCCTAACCTGCATGATGTATGGAATTCCTTCCGCCACACTCACGACCTTATTGAATCCCCTTTTTTAAATGCCAAAAAAAAACTGATCCACAAACACTAATTTAAAAAAAGAAAAAAGGAATCATGGTTAAATTAGCATATGATTAAATTCTACTGGAAAAAATGTCACTACTCCAAACTTTTTAATTCTATTCGCAGATAAAATAGTACAACTGGACCCACAGGACAATTAAAAAGAAAGCACACCTTGTTTAGCAAGAATACAGCATAGGCTGCTCGCATCGAGTCTTGCCCTTGTAGAAAGAGAGGAAATTCTATCCGCTTCATACTCATGGAAACTGATGATATGGATGCCAAATCAGATGATGCAGGTTCCATTGAAGGTGCATGGTCACGAATATATGATCGAGAACCTCCTACTCTTAAAGGATAACGCAAAGGAATTCCCAAGTCGGAAGCAATAAGTGAAACGGCCTGTGAGAACCAGACTGTATAGCTATTAGCAATCTAAGGCAGTACAGTGTCTGGTCCCTAATCCGCACCAGAAAGCAATAACACAGCATATGCTACTTTCATTTGGTGCAAATAACTATCATCAAATCATGTCATTTGAAATTAAATATGAAAAGCAAAAGGACCTCAAGACGCATCAGTTGTAAAACAAAAGATGTCAGATGCTCTTTGATAGTGGATAATTTTATGTCAAGCAAAGAGAAAGAACCCACATGTGCGACATATCCCAGTGCAGCTGCAGATCTCTGAACTTCCTTCTTATCAGTGAAAAAACTCGTCTTTGCAAAAGGGAGCACAGTCAGATGCAGACCTGAAATAGTCAAGGATCCTTGATCAAAATGTTTTGACCCATCAGAATTCCCTGCAACTGCAAAAGGAAAAAAAAAAAAGAAGGGACGGCTCTTAATATCAAAATATTGATTTAACCTACAAAACAAAATAACCAGTAATTATATCATTCCTATTACATTAGGATATGCATTTGGTCAACAACGAATATGAAACGTATCTAGATCATAAATTCCTTAAACGAAAACACAACAAAACTCTAAATTATTTGTGATCGCAATAAAAAGATGGTTGATGCTCTACACAAATACTGTCAGAACAAGATAACAAGCTTATACAGAGAATTATGAGCCTGAAAGCATAACCTAATAATAGCAAACTTGACCACAAACTTCCCATTATTCAGCAAATTACCTGATCTACAACTTCTGGTAAATGATTCAAGTTCGTGCTCCTGTGCATGGTCTATCACAACCTTCACAGGATATAGCAGTGAAACTTGTGCCACCATATATTGTTGCCTCACTCTCAGCAACTTCTGCAAGTTTTTGAGATGAACATAACCTTTTTCTCCAGCAAGTGACCTATTTGCTTCCTATATTAAAAGTATAATCACATATCTGTAGCACAAAAATGTACAAAAACCTAGCTCACACCTTACAATTCAACAAGAAAATATTTTGAGAAACATGAGGAAAATGATGTAATAAAACTAGTTACTAGAGATGGATATCACCTATGATCTAACCACAACTAGCTCTTCAACGAAGAATAAGTAAAAGCAACTGATTAGAAAGAACTGCAGAAGACATCCCAGCTTTCATGAGGCACCCTCCACAGTTTACACAATAGTGATGCATCGAGACACAGATACAAACTTTGAGGGAAAAGTGAGAGAATAATGATTGGAGTTACCCATTTTTCATTTAGAGTGCATCCCTCTTATAGAGGGCATTGTTCCCATCACGGTATAAATTAGATACAATACCAGGTAGCAGTACAAAGAGCCAAGTGTGTGATCCACTGATTCACTTAGTGACTCTTTCTTATCGTTGGAGTCCCTATCTCTTAAATCCCTATTAGGCTCCGATCCATCCCTACTTTGCCAATTGAAGAAAACCTTATATGGTCTCAAACACGAGAGAAAAGCCCTTTCTATCCTTTTGTATTAGTCATTTTATAAGAATCAATCAAAAAGGGGCCAATGGAAGCATTTGAAGGGACCTTTTTGTACATCAATTGACCTATCCAGCGTCTCCCTTTTGAAAAGGATGCCCCATTTGTCATTTTGAATTCATCTCTCCTATAGAATACATTGTTCCCATCATGATATTAAACAGATACAATAACAAATAGCAATAAGAAGAGCAGTACAGAACCGATATATGCTTTCTTTTAATTTACCAAATGCCGGGCAAAAAGGCATCAATTCAACCGAAATACATCGAGATTACCTGCAAGCTCTTAGAAGCTACCGAAAGAACAGTCCCAGCAACCAACAGCGATTTAATTTCGTTACCTAGTTGCTCCTCTTGCCTTTTAACTTTCTCTTTCATGATCTTAGAATGCATTGACATGTTTCCCATAACCAATTTGCGAGACTCCAATTTTTCTCGCATCTCATCAAGCTCATTTGACCAACCTAATGACTCTGCTTCTACCTGCCCACCAATCGGCCACCAGCTAATTCGCGGGCTAATCAATCAAAGCCCATGAATTCACAAAGTAAAAATGGTAAAAACATAGAACATACAAGTAAAGATGGAAGGATCAAAATTTCGTTAATTCGAAAACGAAAATGTTTCAAAATTATTTACAAAACCTCAAATAAACGTAAAATTTTGAAATTCTGTTTTAAAATACCTCGAGCGAAAGATACCTCGATCCGTTTCGACTTCCATTAAAACGTAAACATTTCAGTCGTTTTGGTTGAAAAAAATGAAATTTTCATCCAATTGGACTGGACGGACTCCAATTGTAAAACCTTACCTGCACGAGGGACTCCAATTTCTGTTGAAGAAACAACTTGTTCTGCTTGGCTTCGGTGAGGGCGGACGAGAGGCTCAAGAGACGCGCGAGCTCTTGATCGAAATCTTCCCATTGTATCACCTTCACTTTCTCCGATGCCAATGATGATGATGATGATGATGATGATGATGATGATGATGATGATGATGATGAGGGAATTGATTGGGTCTTTGGTTCCATCGAGAATTTGGAAGTTGGATTGTGTAGAATTCACGAGTGAATCATTGTGGAGCAAGCTCACCATCGTCCTCGGAAAACTGGAGAATTAGGGTTTTGATTGAGTAGTCATTATCAAAAGTGGGTATGCGGATAGAGTCAGTTTGTGTAGAGTAGAGAAGTGAGAAGGTTTTGGAGACGAAGAAGAAGAGGGAAGTGAATGACAACCAGCCTTCAGCTCCTCTGTTAACTACAAAAATAATTTTGGTATTAGGGCTAAGTCCAATTTGTTTGGTTTTAAGCGTATTTTGTTAGGAGAATTACACTTAGATCCTGAAATTTGTCATTTAATCACTTAAACCCCTAACATTTGAAATATTATACACAAATTCCTTTAATTTTGTACGCACGTTATACTTAGATTCCTGCCGTCAATGTCCGTTATAATATTTAGACCTCTCAAATTTAAAATATTATATTTAGACAAAAAATACTTCAATCAAAGATAAAATATCAAATATTTTAAATTTTAAAATCAAAATTCATGTTCTATTGTTTCATTTAATGCAATAAATACAAAAAATAAAAATCTATTTTTTCTTAAAAAATCATAATCAATATACAATTACACTATATATTGAAATTTAATTTAGTAATTTAAACGACCACATTAAACTATCAAATTATCCTAATTAAAATTAGAATATATTGTGTTTATTACAGTTTGATCTCTTGTTTGATTTTTTAATTTTATTTCAATAAATAGTATAATTGTATACTAATTATGTTTTTTAAGAACAAAATTTTATTTTTGATTTTATTTCAATAAATGACACAGTAAAAAATAAATTTTAATTGTAAAATTCATGTTTTATTATGAACGACTTAAATCTCTTGTTTGATTTTTTAATTTTATTTTAATAAATAGTATAATTATACACTAATTAGATTTTTTTTAAAATTGTGCGAAACCCTAGAATATGAGTTTTTGCTAAAAATCCCTTCGGTTTCTAGATAATTGAGCTAATAATCCCGTCGGTGTTGATAATTGTTTGTGTTAACGTTTTCTTTTTTATGTTCTTGTTCAAGATTGGTGTTGAATGTGAATTGAGTTCTTGTTGTAGGAAATTCTCAACGTAAGAATGCTGCGATTTTGGATAGTGACGACACCGATGGCGTGAGTTCCTCGTCGACTTTCCGGTCGGATAATGTGCTTGTGTCCGGTGCTGAGGACGTTCAGCTTGAGAAAGAGAGTATACTTGATCAGTGTTTGGATGCTTTATATGAGAAAAGGTACTGAGTGTTAGTTCAAGAGAAATTTGTGTACGTTGCAGTTGTAAATTGTGCCATAAAGAGTAACAGAACCTAAGTTATAGTGAGATTTACTAACTTTGGAGCCTGGCTAGACTTGCAATCTAATGTGGATTGCTGAAGGGAGTATTTTGTAATTAACCCAACTAAAAAGATGGTCGAAGGGATCTGAATTCGTAAACTTATAGTGGTTGATGTCAACTTAGTCCCAAATTTTGACCGTTATAAAACAGTTACGAATGAATACCTTATATTTCCTTCCAAACTTCAAAATGAAACTCTAGAATGAGGAAAACTCGTCATGTTCTCTCTAAACCAACCTCCTTTCCCGCCACCCTCACCCCCACACCCACCACTCCCAAAAAAGCCCCTTCTCACTCTCCACGCTCTACTCAAACCAACTCTCATGACCAAGGAAATGCTAATCCTAGTGAAACACACTTCATATCTCTCATCCATGCCTCCAAAACCACCCAACAACTCCAACAACTCCACGCTCAAATCGTCCGTCACAACCTCCACTCAAACAGTCGGGTCATAACCCAGTTCGTTTCTTCATGTTCTTTACTCAAGAACATTAGCTACGCTTTGTCAATCTTCCGGCAATTCGATCATCCAAACTTGTTCATTTTCAATGTATTGATTAGAGGATTAGCCGAAAATGCTTATTTTATGAGCTCAATTTCTTATTTTGTTTATATGTTGCGGTTGAATATCCAGCCTGACAGGCTTACTTACCCTTTTGTTCTCAAATCTATTGTGGCATTGTGTGAAAGAGGACTTGGTGAGGTTGTTCATGGTAGAATCTTGAAAATGGGTCTTGAGTTTGACTCGTTTGTTAGAGTTTCTTTGGTTGATATGTATGTGAAACTCGAGCTGTTGGGTCGCGCTTTACAGCTATTTGATGAAAGTACTGAAAGAAATAAGCTTGCGAGTATATTGTTATGGAATGTGGTGATTAATGGGTGTTGTAAGGCTGGGGAGTTGAGGAAGGCTATGGAGTTGTTTGAGGCAATGCCGGAGAGGAATGTGGGCTCTTGGAATAGTTTGATTAATGGATTGATGACAGATAGACAGGTGGACCGAGCAATGGAGCTTTTTGATCATATGCTGGAGAAGAATGTAGTTTCTTGGACCACTATGCTTACTGGGTTAGTACATAATGGGCGGCAGGAGAAGGCTTTAGATATGTTTTCCAACATGTTGGTGGAGGGTGTGAGGCCTAATGATTTAACTATTGTTTCTGCACTTTCAGCTTGTGCTAAGACAGGAGCACTTGAAGCTGGGGTTCGTATTCATAATTATATTTCTAGCAATGGATTTAAGTTGAACAGAGCTATTGGGACTGCTTTGGTGGATATGTATGCAAAATGTGGGCATATCGATTCTGCAAGTCGGATCTTTGGTGAGACTAAAGAGAAGGACCTTCGTACTTGGACCGTCATGGTATGGGGTTGGGCGATACATGGGCATGTTGAGCATGCACTTCAGTGCTTTGATAAGATGAAGTTGGCAGGTATGGAATTTATACTGATTTTTGGAACTTGTTTGAACATTTACATAATTATATTAAAAGATTGATCAGGGTGTGTCATGTGCAATTTATTTGTTTATCTAAATGGTTATATTAAGGATTGAAACATGTCCATGTTGCAGGAGTAAAACCAGATGAAGTTGTCTTTCTTGCTGTGTTAACTGCTTGTGCTCATGCTGGACGAGTAGAACAGGGACTTTATTTCTTTGAAAGGATGAGGCTAAACTACTCCATTGAGCCCACCATGAAACATTATGCAGTAATTGTGGACCTATATGGCAGGGCAGGTCAGCTAGATGAAGCTCTCAGTTTTGTCCAAAGCATGCCACTAGAACCTGATTTCGTGATATGGGGGGCACTTTTTTGTGCTTGCAGGGCTCACAAAAATATCGAAATGGCAGAATTTGCATCAGAAAAGCTCATGCTGCTCGAGCCTAAGCATCCTGGGAATTATGTCTTTTTGTCCAATATATATGCTGGGACAGGGAGATGGGAAGATGTAGAAAGAGTGAGAATTTCAATGAAGGATAGAGGTGTAGATAAAGATCCCGGGTGGAGTTATATTGAGGTTGAGGGCCGGCTGCATAGTTTTGGGGCTGGTGATTATGCTCATGAGCGCGCAGAAGAGATATACCAAAAATTGGCAGAAATGACAAAAAGTGCAAGAGAACGAGGTTACTTGCCTGAGACTGAGTGGGTACTCCATAACATTGAAGAGGAAGAGAAGGAAGATGCATTGGGAAGTCATAGTGAAAAGTTGGCACTTGCTTTTGGGCTTATTAGCACTGCTCCTGGGATGGGAATTAGGATTGTAAAGAACTTGAGAGTCTGTGGAGATTGCCATTCTATGATGAAATATGTCAGTAAGATGAGTCCAAGAGAGATTGTATTGAGGGATATAAAGCGTTTCCACCTTTTCAAGGACGGAACTTGCTCATGCCAAGATTTTTGGTGACAGTACGCACTTGTAGCCTTGATTTCTGGTTGAGGTCATTTTTTTTCCCAGAAGGTTGGTTAAGGTCATATTAACATGCAATTTTGTGGCATTCTCTTTCTTTTCCACTCATTTAGAGTAGCCATTCAATGTCTTACAGTAGAAACTGTAAATTTACTACTGCCTTTCCTGGAGATTCAACATTTAAACTGATATAGCCTCCAGTTTTGCTGTGAGAAACTTACCAAGTAATTTGGTTTAATCAAACTGTATCTGAACTATCAGGTTTCGGCTACAGTTATCCACTTTAACCTTTTTTTCTCAATCAACGAATGTGCATTCAGAAGAATCATAGGCCTTCTTCATTTATTTCTCTATTTACTCTTTAACTACTCCATCGCAATTTTTTGGTGTTCCCTTTTCCTTGCAGTACAATTGAACAATAGCACTCTTATGGGCCCCTTCTCATCTCTACTTTTTGGGGATGACCCAACATTTCAGTTTGGCCTACTCTTGTATTGTACTAGTTCACAGGAAGTGTAAATTTTTCTCAACATGCTATCCAAGGTAGATTTTTCTCAGAAGGCCATCTGAGATACAAGGTGTTATAGATTCCCACGGTTGCCTCCAGAAATGACTTTATGTACTTATTATTTCTAGGAAAGAAGCACTAACTGTAAGACCAGCTCTTATAGTATATCTTCATTTGCTTGCATGTTTTCTGTTTGGGTTGATAGTAAACAGTAACTTTGATCAAAGAACTTACCGAGGAAAAAAACTTTGATCAGAGAAAGATAAAGGTGCAAAATGGTGGACAAAGAATTCAAGCTTAAGTGCCTTCAAATGTTATGTAACTTTTAATGGAGCCATGAAGATCCATGAGATGGACAGACACCGACAGAATATTATTGCATTTTCGTAAGTAGGTGTTCCTAATATGCTTTAGGCTTTCTGATGATTTAAACTCATTTATGGTCCTAAGAAATGCTCTCAATCAATGTCATTGGTTCTCTGGCCTCAAAGTCAATTCTACTAATAGTTATTTCATCCGCATCAGGTATTGACAGTGCTGAAAAACAGATGGTCTCACTCTCCGATTGCGTTGGATTTGCTAGTGGAACTCTTCCCTTGTGGTATTTGGAAATCTACTTATGTTGTAAAGCTAAATGTGGAGATTGCATTTCTCTTATTGAGAAAGTTATAGCAAGGTGAAATCATGGGCGAAAAAGTCTGTGTTTTATGCATGGGAACTGGAACTGATATAGTCTATACGCATTACTTTCCACATATACTAGGTTAACCTGTTTATTTTGGGTAAGAAGGTGCCAGTGAAAAATTAAACAATCTTTAATGGCATTCCAATGGTCTGGCATAGAGCTTAAAAGTTATGGAGTCATTATTGGCTATTGCTTAGGAGATCTTATGTAGATCAAAGAAATAAGGGGGTTTGGGAATTGCAAAGTCTGGTAAATTTGATCAAAGCCTTAGAGGTAAGACATATTTGGCAGTTGGCACTAACCGATTGATGGAAGCAATTATATGTGGTTTGACTGGGTTAGAAAATACCATTTAATTGGAAAGGAAGGACAGCTTCAAAGTAGTAGTATACTTCAATTGTGGAGCATTCCCGAAAGTTCCTGGGGATCTCTATCAAGTTGAAAGCTTATGGGGACTTTGCAGAAGGTTTGTTGGCTTGGGTGTAGTATGATTTCTGCAATTGTCAGGGGCACCTCGCAGCTGTTCTGGTTACCTAACTCTACTGGTGCTTTAAATTCAGTTGCATTTGTTGCTTCTATACACCTCTCTTGTGTTAGATTTCATCTGCTCAGTTATCGGGGGCAGCTCACAATTTACAACCACTGAGATTAGCCATTGCTGGTGGATCTGCGGTTGGTGATTGCTGCAACAGTTGCTCCACTTTATCTGCTATGTTGCTGCATGGTCTTAATTTGCAACCATCGGTACATTGTTAGATTTTCTTCGTCTTTTTTTCTGATGATTGTTAAAAATATTGTTTATTGAACTGCTTCCAAAAGTGATGTTACATAGGTGTTGCTAATACGTTGATCTTTTCAGATTGCCCCTTCGTTTTCTTATGTATCGCTCAATCTTTTCAATAAAATTCTCCCATGAAAGGGAGAGTGCAGTTGAGAGTGATTTTCAAGTTGGGCAGTGGAAATGTATCAGCGACATGTGACTATACTTCGACAAAGCACCGTTGGTGGTGGTTTTTTTTTCAAAGAACAGACATCTTACCGGCATGGAATTTTTCCCACCTGAGTATGTGATTCTTGCACATGATTCAGAGGACCAGGAACTGTATAAGATTTCTGAGATGTGACATTGTGCTTGTTTCAGTGGCACCTAAAATATTAAAGAGCAAGTCTGGTTTACTCTTCTAGAAATGGGACCCTTAAGCAAGGATCGAAATATCGTGTTGACACGTTTGAAACATACGAATCGAAATGTCATGTTGACACGTTTGAAACATACGAAATGTTTATGTTTTTTAACACACCGATACGAAACTAGGGAAGAATCCCACAAATCAAGAGTTTCGATCAAAACATCACTATTTTGTACTGTTTTGGTCAAAATGGTGGTGTTTCGACCAAAACACAAACAGTGATTCAGAGCCATCTAAAACCGAGAAAAGAACAGAAAAAAAAAGAAGAGAGAGAGAGAGAGAGAGAGAGGAGGAGGAGGAGGAAAAATATGCCTCTTGAGGTGGCTCTGCTTCCCTCCTGAGAAGCTCCCAGTCGAGATCCTGAAAAACATTTAGAAGTGACTACATAAAAATGTGGTCACTTAATTCTTCCTACTGTATGAAACAGGCTGTGGGTAATCTAGAATAGATAGGGAGGAGGTTTTGTCTAGTTCTCTAGGGCATATGTTATGGATGCCCAAAATCAGAGACAGCCCAAGACTATTTGAGGTTTTTTATTTTTAATATTAAGAAATTTTAATTTAAAATTTATTCTTTTTTTTAGATTAAAAATACTATTACTTTTTATGTTTCGCTAACATATCTTTTTATATTAATAGTATCACTAATTCACCTAATATTTTTTGTGATAAAACAGTTTTAAAGAAGATTTTATCAATTTTAATTTCCAAATTTTAAACAATTGATTTTAATTTTTCAAGTTTAATTAAAAACCAAAAATATTTTGGTATATTTTTCATAATAGAAATAAAAAAAAAATCATAGCACAAAAGAGAAGAAGAGGATTTGTGTTTAGTAGTGAGTGAATGAGAGGGAGGACGTTTTTACCTCAGAGAGAGGGGGTAACAAGTGAGTGGTGTTTGTGTGTTTTAATTGACCAATTGAAATTATTTTATTAACACCTAGCTTTTGCTTTTTTTGTCTAAAAAATTTATTTTGATATATTTTTAATATTATTGGTTGGATTCATGACCCAAATTATTCGAATTTATTTTAGATTGTATTTAAATTTTCATAAAACTTTTTTTTAACGCCTATAATCTTATGAATCTAATTTTTTTTCTTATTTGGACTAACTATAAAAAATAGAAATTTTAAGGCCTTCTACGAACATGGAGCCTAAAGCTCAAGCTTTGTCAGTCGTGTGGTAGGCAGGTCCTGCCCAAAATACGAGCTTTTAGTCTTTTACGAGTCAAAATTAGAAGTAATGATGAAAATTTTGTTTCATTTCTACCAAAAAATTTTGAGGTGTTTCGGGACATATCTACAACTGATTTTACTTTCCCTCTAAATCTATCCTTGAAAAAAGATAGTCCATTATAGATGATAATGAGCTCTATCAGGCCAGCCTGATGAAGGTGTGAGAAAGTACCTCTCTGTCTCCTTTGCTTTGAGCAATTATATAATTGCACTTGACATTGCTCATTTATTCATCCATAAGGGTAAATTACACTTCATCCCATTTTTCTGAGTTTTTCAAATCATCCTTGTCAATTACTTAAATTGGTTTGGTTTCATTTGTTTTTTTTTTTGGTAATGGGAGAAATCCCTGGTGTGTCCTCGGTAAGTAGATGTGCACTTATATGGCTCAAGTTTGTAAGTTCAGTTTGTCAAAACAACTGAGATCCGTCCTATCAACTAACCATGCATTTTTTCGTCTAAGAAACTTAAACTCTTGACCGTAAGACAAAGTTGTTGCAAGTTAGAGAATGTCATTTGAGCAGAAGTTTAGTTTCATGTTGCACAAAAACCAAACGTATGTTGTGTTTGGATAAAAGACTTCCACTTATTATTAGATTTTTAAGATAAAGTCACACAATTCAAAAGATGAAATGACAAAACTTCCTATCCAATTTATGAAGGGAGGTATGCAATCGGTGGTCATTTAATTGAAGTGCAATATAAGACGCATAATTGTAGAGGGGACAATGTGAAATAATATACATAATTGAAGGGGTCAATGTATAATTCGCCCCGAGCCATATTGCTCAAAAGAGAGATAATTTGCAAGAGAGGCAAGGAGAATAGAACAATAGATAAGGTAGTGAGCATGTGAATATTGTCTGCCCTTTTCTGGGCTGGCTTTGTCATTTGCTTAACGTTTACATACCATTGGCATATTGGAAGAAACTGCTATGACAAGGAAGAAACTAAATGAACCAAACAAGTAATGTGGGGAAAGAACTTACAATCATTATGAACCACAATATCATTTGAAATCTTTCCACCTTTCCCCACCCAAAAAAGGGAGAATTTCATTTGTACTCCAAAAATTTTAAAATTTATATTTTATACTCTTATTAAATTCTCATATTACACTTTAATATATTAAAAATATTATAATATGATCATTCTGTTAGCTTCTGTTGTTTATTCTATTAATGTTGATGAGGTGATTTTTTACGAAATAACAAAAATTAATAGAAGAGCCACACTACAACACGTTTAATATATTGTGGGTACAATTTAAAAAATTTAATATTCGCAAGTGAAAAGTAAAAATTCTTAAATCTTTTAGGTGGAGAGAATTTCACTTTATACCCCATAAGATTTTAAAAATTTTATTTTATACCTTCTAAATTAAATTTCACATATTATATTCTTAATTAATTTTTGTTGTTTATTCTATTAATGTTAACAAGGTGATTTTTGATGGAATGAACAACAAAAGCTAACGAAAGAGTCACACGACTCACACTATAATATATTTAATATATTGAGGGTATAATTTGAGAAGTTTTATCTTTGATAATAAAAAATAAAAATTCTTAAATTTTTTAGGGTGGAAAGTATGATTGCCAAAAAAAAAACTGAACGAATTATCCTTCTCCTGCCACGTGATCTTAACGTGAAAACCAACCCTGCCTGGCGACTTCCAGTTCCCCCACTTGTCTCTCCCTCTCTCTCTCTCTCTCTCTCTATCTCTGCCCCCGCTACACGCTGATTGTGTGTGGTATCTCCACGAGGAGGAGGAGGAAGAGTTTGATACAAATCGTTGAGCTCTGGGAACTCTCGAAGCCTACATCACTCTATCGACGCCATTTTTGGGACCACTTGCCGAGATCGAGATGGTGAAGAAGAAAGTCCCTGATTGGCTCAACAGCTCCCTCTGGTCCTCCTCCTCTCCTCCTGAACATCCACAACCACTGACACCAACACCGCCTTCCAACGACGCCTCCGATGAGGACAAGAACTATCGCATCCACCGCTCTGCTATCACCTCCTCCACCGCCAAATCCAAATCCAAATCCATCGCAAGTTCTACTGTTGCGGAATCACCGGTTGAACCGCCTGTGCCGGTGCCGCCACCGGCTGTTGTGAGAGCTTCGCAGTCTAATTCTGTTGGGGAAATCAGGGATCCGTTGAGTAGTGGGAACAGTAATAGTAATGACCATGAGGATTATGGGAGTTCTACTGCTATCAAGAGTTCTTCTTCTTTGGCTGAGGATATTTCGCGCCAGGCTCACTTCTTACAAGAGGTTTGGTCATCTCTTTTTATGTATCTATTTGTGTATGCATTTGTTAGGGTTTTTGTTTTGTTTTTTGATGAAGTAATTATTGGTTTTGGTGAATTTAGCTTTCGAAGAAAGTAATAAATATGGGTGAATTGAGGAGACTGGCGTCACAAGGAATACCCGATGGTGATGGAATTCGTTCTACGGTTTGGAAGGTACAGTTGGAGAGAGACAAAGGACCCCCCGGGGGGGGGGGGGGGGGCTGGATTTTCTATTTAGAATAAAAATTGGATTTCATGAATCTTGGAGTCTAAAATTTTACTGTACTGGATAATTGCAGTTATTATTGGGGTATTTGCCAAGGGATCGAGCGGTCTGGGCATTAGAACTTGGTAAGAAGAGGTCTCAGTACAAGCATTTTAAAGAGGACCTACTGATGAATCCTGTAAGTTGTAGATCTTTGAGTATGCATGCCCTCAATTTATGAAACTGACTTAAGTAGAATGAGAATGAAACAGCAGTGCCATTTCATCGCTGAACTTGGTCATGTATTACTGTTGACTATTTTAGGAAATGGTGAATGTTTAAAGCTCTGGAAGGTTTACCAGGTCTCCATTTATAAGCGTTGATATCGAAATACTTGAATAGTTTTTTGCTAATTCTGATGCTGTGTATCCTTTCAGCTTTGTAACTCAAGACAATGTAGCCTTAGCTTCTTGTTATCTAGTACACATTTGGTGAATTGTGATATAACTTTTTACTAATTCTAAATGTCACACAAAACACGAATCCCTTGTTTGTTTTAGGGATGAGACAGGAAATGAAGAGAAAATGTTTAATTTCCTTCATTTTCATTCCCCTTGTGTGGCTTCAATCCAAGGGGAGAAATGAAATTGAAGGAATGAATTTTTTCCCCCTTGGACCCATCAATTTCTTTAACCTCCACTATTAACTATCGTTATCTTTTTTTTGGACCTTAAAAAATGGGTTTTCTCTTGGGTGTTCCCTCACTTTTCCTTCCATAGCAAACAAGGAAAAATAATTGGATTGTCTCTTCATTTTTTCACTATTTTAATTTCCCTTCCCCCCAGTCCAAATAGAGCATTAACCAAGTCTCTTTCCTGGATATCATAACCACTAGAGTTGTTTTCATATGGATTTTAATTGGGAAGTTGAGGTTAAAATAATCAAATAGCAAAAATTGAATTTATGGAATCAACTATGATTATCGTGCTTGTGTTTATTGGGTGCATTTACATTTTTTCAAATATTTTGGATTTCTGAATGTTTCTGTGCCTAGTCAGTCAGAAATCGCACGCAGATTGGAAAAGTCCACAAGTCTTGAAAATGATGGATCTAATGGTGAAAACAAGGGCTTACTCTCACGATCAGAAATACCTCAAGGAGAGCATCCTTTGAGCCTTGGGACAACCAGCATCTGGAATCAATTCTTTCAGGTATTATTTTAACTGCTAGTTGCTTCAAAGTAGTTTTGAATATTATAATTGAACTCGGATGTTGTCTAATTTATCACATATTACTGTATGTTTCGAAACACCTTTATCAGTGCAATAGTCCTCTTACAATATCTGGTGCTCAAAAGGCAGCATAACTGATTCCATTAAGCAACCCCTGGGGGTTGAGGGAGTGTTGGTGTGGAAGTAAGGGGAATTGAACCCCTAACCAGTTGGCCTACGAGGCAGTTGTCTTATAAGTATACTCTCTGGCCTCATAGACAGTGATAAGGGAAGAGAATGGGTGATGGTTCTGATAACTTCTTACTATCTTAGTCACTGGTTAATTTTATTTTTTTTTCTTTTGGGAGAATGTTTTTCACTTGTGAGAAGACCTCTGGCCAGGACTGATCATTTGTACCTCATACGTTTTTCTGCATATACCAGCATCCATCTTCACAATGATTGGGGCCACCTTTCAATTGATGCTTTATCTGTGCCCACATTTTTTGGGTGCATTATGTCAATAATCTAGTGTGTCTTGGCCAGCCCATGGTGTATCGTGAAACATGACTATGAGCTGAAAACTATGGTGTAATTGGGTGTATATATGCAAAATTTGATATTATTTATTAATTAATTGATGCCAACTCTACCATTTGCAGGACACAGAGATCATGGAGCAAATTGATCGAGATGTGAAGCGCACACATCCAGACATGCACTTCTTTTCTGGGGACTCTCCACTTGCAAACTCCAATCAGGTGAGCTGTATCTAATGGTATGCAGTTTGACATAAGCATGAGAAACTTGGGCTGAATTAAATATATCTGTTTTGTCAGGAGGCTCTGAAGAACATATTGATTATATTTGCAAAATTGAATCCGGGTATAAGATATGTTCAAGGGATGAATGAAATACTGGCGCCCTTATTTTATGTATTCAGAAATGATTCGAATGAGGAAAATGCGGTAAGTAAATTGGTCTTCTTATTTTTTTTTTGTTTAAATTTTCATATTTTGATATGAACTGTTGCATTAATTTATTTTCATGTCTAAAGTTGTTCCAATAGTGGTAGTAAAATAAAAAGACATAATCCCTTGTCAAAAGTGATGTCAAAAGCATTTGGGTGCAGGAGTCACATTTAAGTGATTTCAGACCCTTCATGGAACACACCTGCCATCAGGAGTGTGCTTAACTGGTGTCTTCAAGAATGGCAAATAAATGCAATTTTTTTCCACCATATTTTCCATGTGCATTCTTCATTTGCTAGCTTGTTGTGTGGATAAGTTTGTGGAGTACTGCTGTCAGACATACAACACCTTAATGAGCCCATGTTAGTATAGAAGATTAAGTGGATCCGGTAAAAAAAGGCCAGTGCTCAGTGCAATCTCATTTATATAGGGTGGTAGGACGTGTAAATTAGATGTAAACTTAACAATTGATATTTTTGCACCAAGTGACTACTCTCAAATTTGAACCTGCATTCTCATGCTTAAAAATAAAGAAAGGTTCTATTTTCCTTTTTTTCCTGCTAGGAAAGTGGGAGTTTGGCATGTACTGCCTGAGCTTTTTACCATTGAACTAACTAATGGCCCTTTATTCATGAGTTAGAATGTAGCTGATATTCAATAAAATATGTTCCATGGAAAAAAGGCATACTTTTGCACCTCATGAAATTCTAAAAAGTAAAAATGTGCTGAACAATGAAACACTGAAATAAGAGATTGTGTGATTATAGTGATGGTGATTGTGGTAGAAGTTTGCATTGATTACTATTTTTTGTGAGCTCAGCAAATATATGCATCAACTTCCATTTGTTTCCTTTTTTTTTCTTCTTTTTATCATTTTGTGTCTTCAAGTTATGCAGGCCTTTGCGGAAGCAGACACATTCTTTTGTTTTGTTGAGTTATTGAGTGGATTCCGTGATAATTTCTGTCAGCAACTTGACAATAGTGTTGTGGGAATTCGTTCCACAATTACAAGGCTGTCACAGCTTCTAAAGGAGCATGATGAAGAGCTTTGGCGTCATCTCGAGGTCACAACCAAAGTAAGGCATCAAGTCATTTACATTTGTTGAGTGTCATTTTTTACTGGAGTGTATTGTATAATTTTCATTCGTCATCAGTCTCCTTGGTATTAGGTTGCACATATATTTGGTGTGAGTCTTCTCCAATGATACCTTGTATGTTACCATTTATATTGATTAAAGGATGTGCAGTCATCTTGTGTGCAAGATGTGGTATTTTTTAACAATTAAATGACAGGAAAAGGAAAAAGGTCTGATTAAACATTAGTTCCTTGCATGAGATCTCATTTTCAAACTCCTCATTTTTCTTGTTGAGATTTCCTAAAGTGCATGAGTACATTTCTCTAATGTGAACAAAAAGAGAGCATTCATTGGATGATCAGCCTTACAAGAACCATTGCGCAGCACATAAAGGTAACAAAGGACCAAAGTTTTGTTTCAATGTATAGATTTGGTTAGCTCAGAAATAGACTTTTTGGGAAATGTCCGGAAACAAAATGAAGAAAGAGAAAAGATTCAGAATTTTTGTTCTGAAGCACGAATTTGGAGTTTTCATTATTGATTCGTTATGCTTTCCAGTGAAATCAAAACAATTAGATCATTTTGGTGGAGATGAAACAAAATTTTGATCTTTGAAGGTGATAAGAGTCCTGGTTTGGCCAGAAAAAATGGTCCTAGACAAATCCACTACTATATTTAGCTCTAATTTTTAACCATTTTCACCGGACTTGGTAAGGAGAAAATGAGGGTACAACATGGAACATGAAAAGAGAGAGAAAGGGTAGAATAGATTGGGTTTTTTTTTCCTCATTTGGTTGATGAGAGAAAACTCCGGAAGATGGGAAAAAATGGCAGAGAAAGAGAGTAGGACTCACAATGTTCTCTTGCTTGGTGATTATAAAGAGAGGGTGGCAAGGATAAAAGGAAAATAACAGTAGAGAGAGGAAAAACCATTCTGTTGTTTTCTGTGCATCATTTCTCTTTTTTCCTACCGGGCACACGAAGTAATTTGGATTTCCTTGTCTCAGTGTGGGATGACAGGATTATTTTAGGTTTCTCAGGTGGGCCCTGGTCAAACCTGTGATGTAATCTACCTCGAGTTAACTGCTACCTATTTTTCAGTGTATTTCGCATCTAATAAAAAAAATCATTGAAATTTAAATTTTTTATGCCTATTTTTGGTGTATTTGATTCCTAATAGATCAATTGCTAGTGTTAGTGCATCAGTATATGGCTCCTTTCTATATTTATTTTTAAAGGCTTCCAACCCAAAATCAATTAGCAATAGGTGGGGCCGTGGGGGGCTCCCCAATCAAATAAACCAACCTCGGGTGGCTATAATCTTACGATATGGATTAAAATCTCTCTACACATCCCTCATGTGAGACAAGCATGTGAGTTAACAAATCAAATCAAAATAGACAAGACGAATTGGAAAATTCAAATGTGTGAAGACTTCTCCCACTAAGCAATTAAGTCCTAGCTCTGATACTATATTGGGAGGTATCTAACCCTAAACCAATTAGCAATGAATGGAAAGACCATTCAACCATGTTAATCAAACTTGGGTTGCCCGAATGTTTCTATGTGAGATACAAACTCTCTTGATATCTATATTTAAATTCTAAGCTAATAGGACTTACATATCTTGAATGAGATAGTTTTAGTTTCTCAGTCTAGCATTGTTGGATGTTGACTTATGATTGATGTCAAACATAATGAACTGCTAGTGGTTTAAATTTTACTGGTACTTTGCCTGACTAATATGGATGTGAAAATGACAGGTCAATCCCCAGTTTTATGCATTTAGATGGATAACCCTCCTCTTGACCCAAGAATTCAATTTTGCGGACAGTGTTCTCATTTGGGATACACTCCTAAGCGACCCTGAAGGTCCTCAAGTAAGTTGATATCTCCCTCTGTGTGTGTGTGTTTGTGCACGCACGCCCGAGACGAATCCGCTACTATATTTCCTATTGTGATTACAAGAGTATAGCCGTTCTGTTTATGAGAAGAGAAAGGCTCCCAGCTTGTCCTGTAGGTGATAAGAGTAGGAGGGGAATGCAGCAAAGACTAGATTTGTGATAGTATTACCCAGCTATTGGAGCTGCTTTTGAGAATAGGGATTTAAACATTTAACGAGCAAGTTTCATATCAATGGTTGAACCAAGGATCAAAATTTCATTACAGTGCATTTTTTTGGTCACCCTAGAAATAGAAACGCTTTGGAAACAGAATAAAAATAGATAAAAAATTGAAGAATTTGTTTCAAAAAGGTTCCGGAACGTTGGTTGATATATGCTGAAAAATCTCGAAATATCTCGAAATATTCATTTCAGTCTTTTTGAAAAGATTCTAGAAACACGTTGAAGTATTAGAATTTTGATCCATGATTGATTCATTTCAGTCTTCTTGAAAACAAAAATGTTTTGATTGCTTCGAAATGAAATTTGGATCCATGGGCTGAAGAATGGCATAAAACTGAAATTGATTATAGACAATAAAATTACAGAAATATGTCTGTAACTGCTGTTGTAAAGAGGTAATTG
>CAUOFW020007613.1:0-61856 GCA_963454935.2 Ilex paraguariensis
TTCTTACGTCATGTCACCTTGATTATCATTGAAATATTGCCAGACTCATTGATTTGATTGTAATAAAGTAATGATTGTGTAATTGGATTCATATCCTCTATTACACTTTCAAGATTGTTCACCCTCTTACATTTTCAAGATCACCCACCGTACATGAGAGAAGGGGCTCATTTACGAATAGTGGGTCTCACTTTTAGTAATGGCAGTTAATGTACTATTGAGTAAAATTGAGAAAAATTGTAATATTGAGAATTTCAGGCCGTGTAAAATATAGTTAAAAGTGGTAAGACAGTACGAATGACGGACGACAAAGATGGACGCATCCTGGAGTTCACATAGAACGTTTTACTGTGGTTTTTTTTGTGGGTAAGCTCTGTTCTTTTAGCTCTCCCATAATATGATTGTTAATAACTTCTTCAAAAACTATCACTTGAAGATCAGTTCAGAGATGGTATGGTATGGTCTGCTTGCCCCAGTTTAGATGGTTCCTTATCAGCTTCGCCGTTATCACCAGCCTGGAATGAACACCTGAATATGTCTATGCTCCACTTTTTTACTGCAAACTAATAATATTAATGAACATATGGAAAGGAAAACCAGAGCAAGAATGGCAGTGACCCCTCTCCTGAACCATAACGAGACTGTAAATTGTAATATGACCACCATGGGAGGCTGCACACCCTCGGAGAGTTTTTCAGTTCAGAATATAATCTGGCAGATGAATTGTGAACAGGAAAAAGATGAAAAGTTTATATGTCAACTTCATAGTAATTTCATCTGTTTCTGATTTTCCAGATAAACTAGGAACCTGTAGATAGTATAACAAAAAATTTACCAAGTTCATTGTTCATCCCTAATCCAATACCGAATGACATGTGCAAGAAACCCCAGACAAAATGCAACAGCCCCAAGAATGATGACAATCCGAACCCACAAATAGGAGATAAATGCCTTCAGAACTATTGCATCCCATGACCAAAACCACAAAAATGCGAAAACAGATCCCAACACAGCACCCACGATCACTTGGCTGATTGTGTGAAGTTGTTGATAAATCCGTAGCCATGACTGCAAACACAGGCACACAGAAGTCAGTGGGCATTCCATTGTGTATGTTTTTTCATGCTAAAATCTATTACGTCAGTTTTAAGGCATTTTACTAAGCTGCAAAGTTACACAGCCCATAATCCTATTAACAAGTCTTCTCTAGTGGACAATGGACATCAACCAATTGAAATCATTATTTGCAGGGAAGCACATCTTACGAGCACACACATATCACTTTATCATAAATTATTAAGGAACACTATATGCTGGAAAATATTGTCCTTTCTACTTCCTTGGAAGTGATAAAATTAGATACACCCCTTTTGATACATCACAAGAATCAAATAGCAAAATATATCAAAGCTTGTGATTGTAATTAATAAAGGACCTTAAAATGAGAGAGAAGGTGATGGCCCTATTGATTTCCTAACTGTCTCAAAAACTGATTAGGAGTCGCTTATTTGCAACAAATTATATTAGCTCTTAATAACATACAATCACTCTGAATAAGGGTGGTAAAATTTAGATTTAGTTTTGCACAACTTTGCAGTAGGCTTGTTAAGTTCTGCTACACGTTGAGATAAAGATTCTTGTCGTGCCATGATAATAGAACCTACACAGGTACATGTTCGTCATTAGGGACTTCTGATCAGGTGATTGCAGGAATGATTGAGATATCACTTTACAAAGTTCATGAAATATTCACAATTAGGTTATGTTCAACAATGACTATCTCAAAATTTTGACAAAGACAAAAAAAAGGTAATGTGAGGATGCTGATTCGAATAAGAGAGCAACCACTTTTTCCAAATTTATCTAAGTTAGAGTGTCTCCAATTTACCCTTCCCAGCAACCTGTGCAAGTGACAGCACTAGGTAATGATAGCCTTTAATGGATGAATAGGTCACACTTGAATGGACAAATAAAAAAGTCGCATGGCTTATATGTTCAGGAAGCATAAGAGTTGCCTCTAATCTTTTTCAAAACAAAATTTTCAAGTGAACCTAAATTGGTCACAGAGGTGTTTCATTCTAACTCAATAGCTCAACTATTTCTTGGTGGTTTAACAGTGCTTTGAATAGCCAAAATAAATAAATAATTTTCCACAATATCACCACTAAAAAGAATTATGATGCTACAAGAATATCATGGTGGATTCAATTTTCTTGAAAGAGTCATGCTGTATACTTACAAAATATGAACCAAGCACCAAGACAAACCCACTGAGAGTAGTTGAAAGTACATTCATACCAAGCCATTCCATTACTGTGACAGCAGCAACAGAAAGGGCCATTATAAATCAAAAATAAGAGGTTTCATATCCACAGCATTCATATTTAATAACAAAAATAATGCAGATATTACAAAAGAAGAATTGTCTACAAGAAGCAGAAATTAAATCCCTCCCTCTCTGCCTTTCCAAATAAATAAGGATAAACAGCGTGATTGGCGTTCATATTTATGTCAATTCCTAAATGCACAATCTTCAAGAATTTACTTGTTACAAATTTTTAAGAAATAAGTACTAATCACAACATCACCATGCATGCTATTATGAAATCAAGAAAATGCAACTATTCATATGCAGCAAGGAAACAATTTCAGATGTCACTGTGACAGACTGGACTTTATTCAAATGCTATATCACTTACAAGTGAAATAATTTCATCACATAGGACATTTAAGTTTGCCACTAGTCCATAAAAACTAACCCGGCTTGTCCCTCATATCACAGTTCTTGGGCATATAATGCCACTAACAATCTAGTTTAGAAGTACTTTACTGCTTTGCTGCATGATTAATGGATTTGCAAGAGCGTGGAACTTAAGAAAAACCTCTCAGCATCTTAACTCTAACAAGTCTGATTCCTGTTGTTCAGATGATGGATGGCAATATGCAATTGCAAGCTAAACTGTGGTCCCCGGCCCCCAAAACAAAAATAAAATTTACATAAAGAAACCGTCAGAATTAAAACACTAGAATTCATTAGTTAACAATTGCACTATCATATTTCATTTCCCAAGACAACTGTCTAGATGGGAAATAAAATAAATTATTTGGAAAAGTGGACATCATTAATTCTGGGAAAAAGTGAGTGCCATTAGAACAGGATTGTAGTCAGAGAACTATAGAAGATAAACAAATTGGATATCAATTAATGAGCTCAATATACAGTGGTGGGAGACAGTTACTTGACAGAATAGCGAAGGTGACAAAATAGAAGATGGATTGTGCATGCGAAGATGGCATTCCTGGGTCTGATCTCATTGTAGAAACAGGTCGCTCTTGGTTTAGTATCTGCTTCAATACATTCGAGAGCCCAGCATTCAAAATAGAACCCATAGCAGCCCACAATGCTTCTGCATCATGCTTCCAGAGGAGGACTATTCCAAAAAGTGAAACCACCAGCCATTTACTCTACAGTTGATGGCAGTAAATAAACTTTTAAGAAAGGAAATACCTATCCCAATATTGAGATAGAATCCAAGTGCACATTTCTAACAACAGTACAATAGATTTAAAAAAATAGGCACACATGTGTTTGATCAAACTAATTAGCACAAAGCAAATATACAAATTCGACTCAAAAACATTTGAAAGTTTTACTGGTGGTCACATATGACAAACGTTAGTATTTGGGAGGGAGCCACATATGGGACAGAACCAATGTAATTCCAATCTTCTACAAGACTGAATGGCAGATTTAAAACAACTGGACTTGGATATGAATGACTATCGACCAAGCTAATGAGGAAGAATATCAAAAGTTGTGAGAATTCGGCGACACATATGGATAACCCCTACTGCTACTTGAAACCTTTGTCTTCCAAAGATTCTTCAAGTAATTCTTTCTAATTTGCAGACCAATCCAACTACATGTCTGGCTAAAGTTCAAATTTAAGGTGCAAAATCCTTAACCAACAGAGTTGGGGTGCTGAATCAAATTCAATCACAGCATTCCAGGTCCATATATCATAATTGAAGCATTGTCAGCATCAATTTAGACAAAATCATCATTTTATGTTCCCAGACTAAAATGTCATCCCAGTTGAGAGAAAATGTTAAAAGCACCTTCAATCTTGTTTTTCAAACCTCAAATGTTAAGAAACATGTCATATGAAGCTAATCAAACAATTTCATTGACATCCAACACAATATTGTCAAACAGACTATTACATTTACCAGTTAAAATGTAAAGGATTATGTTAAACCCGACTATCGACATTGTAAGAATCTAAAAACCCCACATTTTAAGACAACATCCAAGTACAAGGGCCCTCTAGGAAGCATTTCAAGATATAGTGACGTCTGATATACAGGCATAAGGACAGCGTACACAAGAAAATTTTCGGTACTATATTAAAAAATAACAGTAGCCAGCAAAAAACAATACGAACCAGACTATTGAGAATGGATTGGAGTCTATCACCAATAAAATTTGGGCGAAAATCGGACGACCCATCAATGAAAGCTTCTTGTTCGAAAGCACTAACACTCTCGTCATCGCCAGTATGGTTTCTCAAGACATGCGGTTCACCCGACTCGCTCATAGTGTTCGAACTCCAAGCTCTAATATCAAAGGAAACAGATTTCCTAGAAACAAAATTTCCAGAGAAAACCAACTTCGCGGGGGAAAATTTGATGGGTTTCCGAGGTTTCAGTTCGGGAAATGATGTGAGAATATTTGTGGGTTTGTTAAAAACGGCCGATTCTACTAACATTTCGTCGTTTAGTTCAAGACAAAACGAACCAACGACTGTGCATAAGATGATGCGTATGGACCTTGAAAAGATGATTGTGAGGGCAACGCAAGAAGAGAAGAGAAGGTGATACACACCTCAGCCATTGGTGGGTTGAGAAATATAGCGGTGAGTGATAGGAGTGATTGGCCAAGAATGGCATCTTACCGACTTACCTAAACCTTGAATTGAATTTCAACTGGGTGGCGGCTATTTTTATCTGTCACTAATATAATTTTATAGATTAAATTAAATTTTGTTTCTTTTTAAAGAATTTTATTTTATACTTTCAAAATTAAATTTTTTTATATTATATTCTTAATATATTAGAAATATTAGAATGTAACGTTTTCTTGTATATATAATTTTAAGGTGGTCGTTTGTGGAACAAATAATTAAGGGTGTAATTCGGGTGGGTTGGACAATCAACCTTAGGTATATAATCTTTAACCCTANGTCGTTTGTGGAACAAATAATTAAGGGTGTAATTCGGGTGGGTTGGACAATCAACCTTAGGTATATAATCTTTAACCCTAACTCTAACTTTAACTCTAACCCTACCTCGAGTTGGGGAACTCAACTCGAGTACTGCTCGAGTTTAATTCGGACGAGCTCGGGCTGAATTCAGGTTGATGATTTCGGGTTACTTACTTACGGGTTTAATTCGGGTTCAATTCAGGTAGAACTCAAAATAGACTTGTTGTTCTAAACCTAATACATATATTACATAATATTCACATAAATTAACAATTAATAACTTTAACCAAGTTTCTAACGAGAGAACGAGAGAGGCAAAGAGAACGAGAGAGACAGAAAACAATTGAACAAAAATAAAAAATCAGTGCTAATAATTTTTATATATATATATATACTTTTTTTTTAATTTGTCTGGTTCAGGTTGAACTTGGATTCACGAGGCCTTAACCTGAGCCCAATCCAAATTGAATTCGAGTTGAGATTTTTTGACCCAAGTATTAAAAAGAGAAATTTGGAGGCCGGTCTTTCTATATGGACTTATTTGGACTTAAGTCCGTCAAGAAAACTTATTTGTCATGAAATTCATTTTTTGTCAATTTTACCATACAATTCATTCCCTTTAGAAGTGAAATAAAACTAAAAATTAAAAACTTCTAAATCTTAAGAGTTTGACTAACGTTAAAATCTTTTCTCCCTCATATCTATCTATATTCATATATAGGCTAAGAGTTTGACTAATATTAAAAAAATTTCTCTTATATATATATATATATATAGTAACATTCAAATGCAAAATAAAAAAGGTATTATTTGGACACGAAAAATAATATATTTAAACACACATAAAAAAATAACATTTAAACATAAAATAATTGGAAAATTCAATATTAATATTTTTTAAAAATAACAACAGTAATATGTTCAACAAAAATATTAACATGTTCAACAAAAATAGTAACATGCTTAGCAAAAACTGTAACATATTTAACAATAATTATTTCTCTCAAATTCAAACACAAAAAATAGTATCATTCAAATACAAAAAATAGTAATATTAAAAAAAAAGTAACATAGAATATTAATATTTAGGAAAATAATAGTAGTAATATGCTTAAAAAAAAAATAATATGCTAAAAATAATAGTAACATGAACAGTAACATACTCAACAAAAGCAATAACATGAACAGTAACATAATAAAAAAAAATAGTAACATGAATTTGAATAGTAAAATTCAATTTATAGTAATTTTTTTTTTTTTTTTGTATTTGAATGCTACTATTTTTTATTTTTAATGTTACTATATATATATAGAAGGATATTTTTGAGATAAAAAAAAAATTGACTTAAGTTATTACATATAATTTTAAACATGGATTTAGTCCCATATAAATTTTTTTACAGAACTTATCTCCAAACAAGTACATCTATGGAGTCTCATTTCCAATTTTCACTATTAAAGACTCTTGACTAAACCCTAATTTTTTTTAGTCGGGCACGAGTTGAAATCGGATTGCCCAAACTAAGTTACACCCCTACAAATAACGTTGGTAAATTGGTTACAATATTGTTCATGACATAGAGAAAAGTTTTTGGCTGGAAGAGCCGTAAGACCATATGTGCAAACAGGGGTGGAGCCAAAATTTTGATTTAGTGGGGCGTAATTTAAAATTATTAAATTTAAACTATAAATGTAATATTATTTTTTATCAAAATATATATTTTTAATAAACAAATTTTTATGTATAATTCCATAAAAAAAAATGTACGCAACTCGTAATATAAGCGATGTACAAAAAAAGTGATAAAAAGACTTATCATGAAAAGATCAACTATTTTTTGACGAAAAGTCGGTTGTTCCAGTGTTGATTTTTTTACAAGAAATTTATGCATAATTTATTAAAAAAAAAATTGTTTAATTAAATTCAAATTTAATTGTTTGTTGTTAAGTTTGTAATGAATGACATAATGTACTACACATAATTAAAATATAATGCATAAATCCACAATAATATAATTTATAAATCCATAATACTTGAGTGTTTGCTGCTGAAATTCAAATCTAGTTCCTTGTGTTTGTGTTTTGTTGTACTGAATTTTTAATTAAAGTAGACAAATTTTTAAAGTGGAATTTGTGTGATTCACTACAGTAGATTTTGTGCTGTTTATACTTTATTTTGTGTTGAAATTAAAGTGATACACTATAGTAAAAATCAGCTATTATTTTATTTTTCTTTAGTTTTGTTCTTAAGATTTTGGTGAGATAATTGTTGTTATATACCCCAATATCACCAATCAAGTAAACCGATTTGTTGATGAATATACCAAAACTTTCAAGAAATCAAAAGAAGAAAAGAGGTGAGGGTGGGAGAAGAAAGACATAGCCGCAGAGACCGAAGTTCAAATAAAGAAAACATTCAGACGAATAAAGAGCGTGAAATAGGTGGACTATGAAAGTTATGTTTAATGTTTTGAAAATTATACAAACCTCATGCATATTTTATGAAAATTTTAGTGGGGGCAAGATTCAAATTTTTTTGAAATTTTCAAAAATTCACCTAGGTCCCAATTTTTTTTTAAAATCTAGTGGGGGCAGCTGCCCCATTGCCTCCATAATAAATCCGCCTATGTGCAATGACCAGATGAAGAAAGAGTAAGACACAAATTATAATAATAATAATAAAGTTTCAAATACTAGAGATCTAGTGATTGATTCAATTAATTTCTAAATTCTTAATGTATTTTAATCCCTAAAATTGAGTGGGTGTGCATTTATCCCAACTCTTAAATTGTGAGATTTTTTTTCAACCTATTTAAATTGGGTTATGTATTTGAAATTGTTGGGAGATTGGGAAGCCCAATAATCTAAGATCAAATATAAAATGTTTGGAATTCATGTCCGTCTAAAAGTTTAAGTGTACAATTGGTGAGTTCATTCATTTTATATTAAAATATGGTAACTTATTTTTCTATTTAGTGTGCGACTCCCTTACATGCAATACCCAATACTCTCTTTCTTTCATGTGTGAAGCACGTCGTGCTTGACTCCCTCTTGAATCTGCTCCATCACTCTCAACAAGCAATGCGCCCCAACAACTCTTTACAAGAGAACTTACTCTTCCAAGAATCAAGTTTTTATGAGTTATCGCATTACCACTTGTGACTGGAAACCCATTGATGCAAGACCTATGTATAATGTATGGAACTCACCCACCTAAAAGCTTAATCCTATAAGTGGTGATTTCATCGATTGCATATTAGGATATTTTAACTTATTTTTTATTCGATGCAAAACTCCTACGCATATAATGCCCAATATAAACAACCACCCCAATAATCAATTATCTATTTTTTTTTCAACGTGTGATATGTGGAATTAGAGCATGAATCACGTTATTTTTTTTGTCTTCTTGTTCTTTTATTATTTCTCTGTATTTAAAATGTATGATATGTTCTGCGATGGGTAAAAATACGGCCATTCATCCCAGTGGTGTTGTGTTTATTAGATTTGAAAAGCTACTAGTAGGACCCAAATGGCCCATTTGGCCAATGTATTGGGTTTTAGTTTTGCAACTTGGATTTGAAAAGCAACTAGAGGGACCCAAATGGCCTATTTGGTCAATGTATTGGGTTTTAGTTTTACAACTCTGGATGGGTTCCGAGGATTCACGATTGGGCTGTAGATGGCTTCAATAGCCCATTTCATATCATATGTTCCATCTTTCAAGCCCAAAATTTTCCAACGGCCCAACTTTCATCCGTGTTTGGGCCATTTTAGTGTTAAAGCCGGAGTAGTGTAGCCTGTTAAATATGGTGAAGTATTTGTTTATTGAACCTAATTTGCTGATCTAATCGATTATAGCCAGTAGATTGATTGTATGTCTCAATAAATACTGGAACTCACTATCAATTAAGTGGATATAAATAATTAGGTTAATAAATTAAATCAAAATAGCATTACTAATTTGTTTAAGCTTCTTTGGCTATTGATTTTGTTACGAGGCATTTAAGTGAACCTGATTAGTAGTGTTTAAAACATTTGGGACGTTTTTCGTTCAAAGCATGTCACATAGTTTGGTTGTGCTGTCATATGAATCTAATTCAAGTAGTTCACGAAGAAATATGAAAAATTCAATAGTTGTGTGGAAAAATTGAGATCAAGCCCATCACTGAGGGGTTCACCCTTAAAATTGTTGAGTTATTTATCATTTTACGGCAATTTTAAAATAAATTTATTAAAATATAATATTCTTGAACGTATTTAACAAATTACGACACTTTTTAACAAGCGGGGTTATTGACTTTGCTTTTAATGGTTGGTTAAAAAAAGGTTATTCATTGTTTCAGTCAGATGTAAAAAGAGGTTAATAAGCTCAATGAATTCACTCTTAAAAACGAAATCAACAACTCCGATTTTCAAAGTGTTGTAGTTTATTAATTAAGTTAAAAAATATCGTATTTTGATAAATTTATTTTAAAATTGCTGTAGAATGATAACTCTAAAATTATTTCCGAATAGCTTTACCATTTAGCAGAGCATCGGCATATCCGAAATTTTCTCGCTAAAGATCATGCCATGACTCTATTATTTGACAGCAAATTTTCCAAAGATTTGATTCTTGATGCTTCCAGTACTGCAAAATACCCCAGAAAATTTTTTAAAAAAAAAGGGAAAATGTAAAGATGTGGATTAATTTTATGGAGTATAACCTCCCAACCCATATGCTCAAATCGCATAGATGCAAGCAAGTCAAGCGCATAAATACCTTTTGTGGCATAAATTAGGTAAGTATAAGTTCAGAATCATTGGAGATCACCTAGTAACATTTATCTCTCTTCGCTAATAGGACCTTTTAACTAAGACAATCCCACATTAGAAGAGAGTCGTCTTTTCCCTTTGCATATAAGTCCATTGATCTAGTGGGTACCTCCTCGTTTGAGTGCAAGGCCTTATATGCGAGGGGAAAATATATATAAGGGGGAAAGACAACTCTTTTCCGATGTGAGATTACTTTAGCTAAAGGGTTCTATTGGCGAAGAGAAGTAAATGTTACTGGGTGATCACTTTGGCACACGCCAAGTCAGCCAGAATCTTTCGAGTAGAGGGATGAGATTCATAGCGATTTCTATCCCTTCCAATACCTAAAATTCTTATCACCCCTAACCCACACCAAAAATGAAAGGAATAAGACGTCACTCTTCTTTATACAGAGCTCATCTGCACCACATAACTTGTCCAACATCACAATGGGACGTATCATGATGGGTTTTTGTTGCGTCTTATTTGTATCGATCAAAACTAATTCGTTTTATAGTCGAGTATAATGAAATTTGTGTTGTACATAAAATACATATTCGAGTTCATATTCTTTTTTTTGTTCTAGAGTGTTCAGACTTGTGTCCATTATTCCCTTGAGTGTTCAGTCACTGACTATCATAGTTTGAACTAAATTAAAGCATGTTCTTAAAAGGACAAAAATGATTAACCTTTTACTAAGTTTGAGAAAAGATTGAACATGAAATATTTAGATTGTCAAATGTCTGGCTCAATTACTGAACCTCTCATAAGAGTTTTATATCTACTCATTTAACAAATTTGACAAGTCAACTTGTTTATGATCCAAAACCTTTAAGAGTAAACTTGTGTATATTACATCCAATCCCATCGAATTAAGAATTGCCGACTTTACACATGTTAGAGGTTATCTCTAAGCTGATTAACTAACTAGCTCCCATGGCCTTTTCAAATGTTTCCTTGATATGCTTACAGGCAAGAAAGTTGAACTATCATCATAATAAATCTTCAACTTTGAATCAAAATCACTTTCAAAATCATTATGTTGAAAATCAGTTTCCCTACCCCCAATGAACGCTGGAAGCTTCAGATTCTCCGCTACTGGGGCATCTCTTTTACTTAGTTGTTGTCCTTTTCTTTCTCTTCTTGCTTTTGAGATAACTTAAATATAAAGCTCTTGTGTTTGACAACTAATGTGAAACTAATTAGCTAGAACTCTAACAGGTAACTCTAAGTGTTGTAAATTTAAACGTTTTGAGTTCAAATCTTGATAATTTTTTTGGGTTAGACTATGAGGAATTTATTATTTATGAATTATTTAGTTTTGGCATAGATGACTTGTCTTTAACCAAACTAGGGAAGAGATTAATCGAGGTACATATAAATTGACCTTTAAACAAAAAAAAATAAAAAATTAGCTAGGCACAGAAGAATAAAGAAACCCATTGATCTATCCTGTTTCAATTTAGGTTCTAGTGGAGACGAATGAATTATCAACTTGTTTCCCCCGTGGACAATATATTCTAGATGAATTATTTGATTCTGCGGATATCACGTAACAATTCTATTTAATTTGTATATTGTTCTTTGAAATTTTATGCCTTTGCCTCCATAATTTGTGATCATGGCCGTATCCTTTTGACTCCATAACTATGACTTACAAAATCGAATATCAAATCGTAGGAAGTGTCTGCTTTCAAAATCCTTTAATAATTATAATATCAACCCTGATCGTTGAAGTTAGCCGAGATGTCGAGAAAAATACAACTAAAACCTAGTTTAAGATGAAGTTTTATACCCAATAAAATCTAGTTTCTAATTAACAGAGTAAAATAAAAGTACGAGGATAAAGACGTTATAAAAAGATCCAAAAGAGTGTGTGTGATGGTTTAATAGCTATGGAGCTAAATAGCTCCTTTTAGTTGCGGAGAACTGATAACTAGTAAGAATAAAACAACCCATGAAATATAGTGGTTCACCCAACCGAAGAGTTTGAGAGTTTAGTTAGTTTACTCTAAGAGAATCTCTTCTCTCTAATTTTTATTCTTTGGACAAGTAGATTGATACAGTAGAATTTAGTTATTTTTCTACTTATTGTATTTCGTCTATCTATACAGGGACTAACTTTTGTCTTCATTCAAGACTGTGTGGTCCTCTCAATTGATTAAAATCGTGAGAAAAATATTTTACCGTTAAAAGATTTTTGACACTAGTTCACATATTCTATTAGAAACGATGAAGTGTCATCTTAGAGGTAACATTTTTGTGTCATAAGTCGGGCTAGCTTGATTGACCAGTTCTTTGTCAGAGATATGCACTTCTAAGCTTACGTGATCGTTGGCCAAGTGATCCAAGAGAGGTTTCCCTTTGAAAGAGTTGTCAAGGTGAGGAGCTGAGCTTGACAATAGGACTGCACTAAATTAGGCTGAACTGCCACTATGTAAGGGAGGAACTGATATTGTTGATTGGTGATGTCGACGTTGGTCGAATTAAATTGTCAAAATCAAATATGAAAAATAGTCTAATTCTAATTCACAGTATCATCATTAATCACAAGCGTGAACTGTAACAGTGCTTGGATCAAACAAAACTGTAACAATGCAATTATAGGCTCACCGCAGCATTTCCCTTTCGTATTTGCTTGTCTTCCTCCATTTTTCCTGGCTTTATGTTAGGCTTATGGACTTGACTACGTTACGGACAAAATGTTTTTGTTCAATATCTTTAAAATTTATTATTTTAATAGGTATTTTCTAATTTTTGTGAGTCATTTTATATTCAAAGAATTTATTATTTTTATGGGTATTTTTATTGCTGTTGTAGTTATTTTTATTATTTTTTTTGCAAAAAATTTACCATTTTTATATGTGACTTACCATATTTTGTTGTTACTTTTACTATTATTGTGATTGTATTTACTACAATTGTGATAATTTTTTTTATTATTTTTTTAAATATCACAACAATGATAAAAATAAAAAAAATTTGGATTATAACCAATTTTCTTTTGAATTAGATCTCTGTTGAAAAATCAAATTTATAAACGTAACTAATGTCCTTAAATATTACACAAAATTACGACAATGTTATCACCAAATTCAAAAATAAAATCAAAAAATATACGTCAACATAGTGTACCACACTAACACACCCGGTCATACAGGTACGCAACTAAATATATATATTTTTACGTACCAAAAAATAAAAGGTATTCAATAAAAAAATAAAAAATAATAGGTATACAATAAAAAAAATATAAAAATAGCAAGTACGCAATTATCATCAGACAGATACACTAAAATATAGATCGTCTGACAGACACTAAAATACAAATGATTAATGTACATTTTTCTCCATAAACACAGATTATCAGACAGGTACATTAAGACATAGATCGACAAATAGATATATTAAAACACAGATCGTTAGTGTATTTTTTTTGTCATAAACACAGATCGTCAGATAGATAAACTTATATACATGTCGTCAAACAGGTACATTAAAATAAAGATCGTTAATGTATATTTTTCTCTATAAACATAGATCGTCAGACATGTATATTGCGTCACCATAATATTCAAATTGTTTGGTTCAAGAGTTTAAATTTCAAAATTGATAGACAATACCACAAAAATCTCAACAAATTCAAAAAAATGCACAAAATTCAAAAAATATTAAATAATAAATGTAAAAATAAAAGGAAGAAATCAACCGTATTTAAAGTTAAAATTATGTGAAAGAGGTGAAGAGAATAAAAAAAACACACCAACTATCCAACTATTACATGTTCCTCTAGGGACCTAATATAAAATTTTTAAAAAAATAGAGGACCTCTGTTTATACTAAAAAAGTAATAAGATTAAAATTAGTTTATAGATTAAAAGAAGAATTCTAGCTTAATTAATTATAAAAATAATCATAAATAAATGTGATAAATGGAGCTGTAATATTAAATTTTTTTTTTTTGAGGTAGCATTGACAACTCCTAGGCTTGGATGACTATGTCAGTGCATACCCTTGGATCAATAATTCACGAAAAAAGAAAAAAAAAACAGTACGAGCTAATGTCTGTCAATCGACGTTAATTTGATAAAATGTTAATTTTTGTATATTTATCATTGTTCATTAATCAATCCCCAGTACTGTGGCGCAATGGAATTCTCCCTAAGAAAATGACAGTCAAAGTCAAGATGATAGTACAGTAAAAGCCTTACAAGTTTCCTAAAACAGTTGATTTTACGGGCCTACTTAAAGGTACAGATAAGCCTAAAGAAGGTGGGGATCCAGGAGGACAGCAAGTTTCCAATATCTGGAATTTTTTACAGGGTAATTTTTAAATTTTTATACTAAAATACAGTAGTTTTAAATTTGTTTAAAAACTATTACTATTTTCATAAAGTTGTATTTTTGATATACAATTTCACACTAAAAATATGCCGAGTCAATACACTTTACACTTCTTCTTTTTTGCATTGAAAGCGTGTTTCTCAAAGACACTTTTTGTTTAAAGTTGTGTCTCGAAAAAACCCATTTTCATAAAAATAACGTTAGTTTGTTAAACAAATTTAAAATTATAAAATTTTGACAAATAACTTTCAAAAATAATTGAAGTGTAGGGAAGGTGGGTGTCTGTCTAGTGTTTGGGAGAGAGAAACTGTGGTGATAGGGTGTCCATCAAACTGACAAAAATGAAAATGAAAGTACATGACGAGAGAGAAGTGACAGAAGAAGAGACAGGGCACCTATTCCCTAGATGGTCTTTTTCTTTTCGCACACCGCATGGCGTCTTGTATATGTTGTAGTCTAGGATACTAGGGTTCTTCATTATTGCAAGGTCTGAAGGAGCTGAACTCAAAGTAGGCTCAGAAGCTAAACGTAGGTCGTCTTTTTTTTTTTTCAGTTGTTGCTGTTGCTTGAGTAGGCTGTAGGCCACCTTTTTTTTTTTTTTTGGGTTACACAGTATTTAAAGTTGTAAGGATAATTTAATGATCGACGGATAAATTATAATTTTTACTCCTATGCTCATAGTGCAAGTTGCGATGAGGTATATTTTGGATTAATAAGTCTCAAATTAAGTTAAAATATTGAACTAACTAATAATATAAGGGTGTGTTTAGATTAGATATTAGGACATATCAGATCAGATAACTCAATTCATTTTTTACCCATTCAGTTGGAAAAGAAAGATAAATTTAAAATTTATGTTTTCTTGTTCCATGTGTTGATTCAAGTATTAAGAATTAATAGACCTCACATTTATTTCATCAACTATTTCAGTTGAACGAAATATTGAATTATAGTATAAAAATTAAATTATTAAAAAATGCTCAAATTAAAAAATAATATTTATATCCTAAAAATTCTTGAGGATAAAAATATATTTTGCCCAAACACACTTTAACTGAATTATTTAAACTCACCAAATATGTTCTGACCAAAAAAAAAAAAAACACAAAATATGTGATTTTATTTAAGAAGATGTATGTGATTATAAATTACTATTCATCCGCCCTTAACCTATTTATGGGTAATAATATTAAGTCTAAAATATGTATCCAAACATGAATATAAATGAGATAAGGTCGTCTTCCCCCTCCCCCTCAAAAAACAAAAATGAGACAAGGTGAGTCTAGATATTATTTTTTTTAATCCCTCTTCCTTAATATCTAAAGCAAACACGAATATCATTATTTTTTGGATGTTTGGTCCATTTGTGAAGTCGAATCACTTGTATACTTGTGTTTTATCTTTACTTTCTGTTTTTTATAGTCAGTTTATCTAGTATAATAAGTTTCTTCATTGTATTACAGAAATTGATCCTTCTTGCTACTTTTTTTTTCCACACAATTACGACCCACAGTTTCTGTACCTTTTTTTTTTTTTTTTAATTTGTTCCACGAGTGATTTAACTCCAAAGTGCCATGGATCCACTTTTTCATTGTTTTTTCTTAGTTGAACTAGGGTAAAATGCTTGTTTATCTTGATAGTTTCGGTCCATATTCAATATAAAAGAAAAAATAAACGTTTTATTTTTTTTAAAAGATATGAAGTGTATCACTTCTAATTTTTTTTTACTTCTTCGTTGACCCTACCAAATACAATGTCATAGTAAAAGTAATATTCCTAACCATTGGAAGTCAAGGTTTAACTTAAGTTGAATAATTAGTTACATAACTAAGAAATTTACATCAAGTTAAAGACAAATCGAGTGAAAACAAGATTCATTATACTAGAATTAAATTTTATTTCATAATTTAATTTTTAGAAATTATTAAAATTCGAATTCAAACGACTGTGTTACTAAATGCCTAATGGATTATTTTTGGTGTTTTTTTGGTTGAATTTGGTGTTTTTTGTTGAATGATTTTAGGATATTTTTGAGCATAAAGCCTAGAAAAAACTGATTGGCCTTTGCCCGCAAACAATTTGGCTATTGAATTCATCAACGCTACGGCTACCTACCGTGTGGTTCAGCTCCCCGTGACAAAACCACGCCAATGGTGCTGATACGGAATACGGACCCGAATTTCTAATCACTGGGATCTATCACCGTTGTGGTCCCCGAATCCCCACGTCTCACGTACTTCTCTGAATTTGTCTACTTGCTGATGTGGGAATTCCAAGTGCGTGTGGCTTCGAATAGTGGTTATGTACACGTGTGGCTCTTTGCTTAATTTTTTAACAATGTATTAATATTGCTATAATGTGTTGTTTCAATTTTCTTTCATCGTTCATTTTGTCAACTTTAATGAGGTAGTTTTTGACAGANCCATATTCAATATAAAAGAAAAAATAAACGTTTTATTTTTTTTAAAAGATATGAAGTGTATCACTTCTAATTTTTTTTTACTTCTTCGTTGACCCTACCAAATACAATGTCATAGTAAAAGTAATATTCCTAACCATTGGAAGTCAAGGTTTAACTTAAGTTGAATAATTAGTTACATAACTAAGAAATTTACATCAAGTTAAAGACAAATCGAGTGAAAACAAGATTCATTATACTAGAATTAAATTTTATTTCATAATTTAATTTTTAGAAATTATTAAAATTCGAATTCAAACGACTGTGTTACTAAATGCCTAATGGATTATTTTTGGTGTTTTTTTGGTTGAATTTGGTGTTTTTTGTTGAATGATTTTAGGATATTTTTGAGCAGAAAACCTAGAAAAAACTGATTGGCCTTTGCCCGCAAACAATTTGGCTATTGAATTCATCAACGCTACGGCTACCTACCGTGTGGTTCAGCTCCCCGTGACAAAACCACGCCAATGGTGCTGATACGGAATACGGACCCGAATTTCTAATCACTGGGATCTATCACCGTTGTGGTCCCCGAATCCCCACGTCTCACGTACTTCTCTGAATTTGTCTACTTGCTGATGTGGGAATTCCAAGTGCGTGTGGCTTCGAATAGTGGTTATGTACACGTGTGGCTCTTTGCTTAATTTTTTAACAATGTATTAATATTGCTATAATGTGTTGTTTCAATTTTCTTTCATCGTTCATTTTGTCAATTTTAATGAGGTAGTTTTTGACAGAATAAATAACGTAAGCTAATAGAATGATAAGTTTATAATAATTTTAATACGTTTAAGTTATACAATATGATTTCCCCTAGAAGGTCTGTAGTTAATTTTAAATACATCTTTGAAAGCTGTTAACTCTTTTAGAATACTTTAGTTTGGAAAAATACTTGGACATTTTGCCATTACATGGGACAACCATAATTTTGTTTGAGCTTCATAGTAAGCAAGATAAATGGAAAAGAACGTTTTTAAACCTTCTCAACTTAGAATGTTCCTCAATTGCGGGTAAATTAAAATATTTACTATTGAGGATGTATAAGTTCGAAATGTGAGAGGTGCTTGAAGAGCTCAGGACTTAGAAATAATAGTGTGTGAGTGTATACATAGTAATAAGAAATCAATTTTAACGACTGAATCTGATGACTTTTTGATATTTTACAGTAGGGGTAAAAGCTGGGAAACAAATAAGAATACAATTTGTTCAATCCCTTGACATGGGAAAACGAATAAGAATAAAATAATTATTAGACAATTTGTATTAGATAACGCCAGAAGTTCTAAAGCAGAATTTGGTTATACTACTACACATTTGAGGTGAATGTGTGATGGTCATGGGGCAGGTTCGTCCTTTCGTTGAAAGTTTTGGAATTCAATTTTATGCAGATTAATTATATATATATATTTTTTATGGTTATTGGGTATGGTGCTAATAAATTTAATTGTGTAATTTTTTTATAAAATATGAAATTATCATAAAAATAAAAATAAATTCAATTATCATAACAAGCTTAGTTTATTTGAAATTATAAATGAGAGTTTAAGTTATTATTTTCTTTTTTTTANTGGGAAACAAATAAGAATACAATTTGTTCAATCCCTTGACATGGGAAAACGAATAAGAATAAAATAATTATTAGACAATTTGTATTAGATAACGCCAGAAGTTCTAAAGCAGAATTTGGTTATACTACTACACATTTGAGGTGAATGTTATAGTCATGGGGCAGGTTCGTCCTTTCGTTGAAAGTTTTGGAATTTAATTTTATGCAGATTAATTATATATTTTTTTTATGGTTATTGGGTATGGTGCTAATAAATTTAATTGTGTAATTTTTTTATAAAATATGAAATTATCATAAAAATAAAAATAAATTCAATTATCATAACAAGCTTAGTTTATTTGAAATTATAAATGAGAGTTTAAGTTATTATTTTCTTTTTTTTTAAAGGTTTTAGGACTTTTATTATTTGATATTTAAAGGTCAATTAAATCAAATATCTTAGTTTATTTAAGTTTTGTTTTGTGGGATCCATATTGATTTGAAATTTTGAGTAATACATTTTCTTTGTACATGGATATATGTTTGTAATTTTTTTATGAATTATACAGTGTTTTCAGATATCAGCTACTGGTGAAATAATAAACAATCAAAATTGTTTGTAATTGACAAAATTTAATTTTTTTTTTGATAAGTGATAAATTTTGAAATTAGTAACATCTGACCCCACATAAAAAAAATAAAAAAATGAGATGATAAACCCATGTTGGCCCTTTGGTTGGGGACCCCCACACACCCCACCATTGTTAAAAGGCCTTGCTCAGGCGAGCTTCTCTCTCACTCTCTGAAGACNAAACATTTTGATTTATATTCCAGAGTTATCTTAACCACGCACACGCATGTATTAGTATGTGGATAGTTAGACACAATTTTTTGTAGTGAATAATCAAATAAAGAAAAGTTATTAAACACAATAAATATAAGATTTACTTAGTNGTTTGTAATTTTTTTATGAATTATACAGTGTTTTCAGATATCAGCAATTACTGGTGAAATAATAAACAATCAAAATTGTTTGTAATTGACAAAATTTAATTTTTTTTGATAAGTGATAAATTTTGAAATTAGTAACATCTGACCCCACATAAAAAAAATAAAAAAATGAGATGATAAACCCATGTTGGCCCTTTGGTTGGGGACCCCCACACACCCCACCATTGTTAAAAGGCCTTGCTCAGGCGAGCTTCTCTCTCACTCTCTGAAGACTGAAGTTAATCAAGAACAGAACAAGAAAGCGAACCCCAAATTAACTGCTCTCTCTTACTTTCAAAGTTCAAACTCTCTCTCCCAAACTTTTCTTCGCTCTCTTTTGTTTTCCTTTCCGTTTCTCCTTTTTCATTCTCAACTATCTCGGAAAATCAGCTCTGAACATCAGTCTACACTGTAAACACAATCTCTGTCTTTGTTGTTGTTGTTGTGGTTGTGGTTTGTGTGGGGAAATGTATGCTTTAGACTTCGATAACGTGAAGGTCGAAAAGGCGAACGCGATGATAAGGTATTATCGCCTTCGAAACCTTGCGAAATTATTTCGCATCGTTGAGGTCTGCCTTATTCTCGTGTTCCTGTCTTGGTCTTCCACTCGCTTGCCGTTCGCAGTTAGACTCTCCGGCGAGTACTTCCGACTGCTCATTGGTATCATCGTTAGTCCTTTCTTCATATTTTTACTCAGCAACGCCATCGTCGTCGTTCTTGTTGTCAATTCCGGCCAATTCTCCGGCCAAACACCGAGTAGTGAGACTGAGAACAATGCCGAAACCAATCTATGTGAAGAATTTATCAATAGCAGCGACAATCGTATCGTGTACGGATCGGACGGTTGTGCTTCGGTGCCGGAACCTGAGGACATTGTGTACCAGGACAAACAGATCATAAGCGAAAGCAGCACCTCCACAATTCCTAAATCCGATAGCTCTGAAGTTCCGGCAATGGTCGTTGATAAGGTCTCGGAAGCGAAAGCTCATAGAAGAAGCCAGTCGGAGAATTTTGAGAGGGAGAGTTCGAAGGAGAATTGTGGGAAACTCCGGCGATCAGTAACTGAGAAATGCCGAAATCTTTCAAATTCCGGTGATACTCCGGGGGAGACGGTGCACCTGGTGGACAAACTGAGTAATGAGGAATTTCAGCAGGCTATAGACGAGTTCATAGCCAAGCAAGTCAAGTTTCATCGAGAGGAGAAATCGGCCATTGTTCTCCATAGCCAAATCTGAATCACCGTACGCATTTCAAACTCCACCCAAAAATTCATGATTTTCTTGTTGCTTTTCCTTCCTGTTTTTTCTACTTTCATTCTGGTTTGTGGATCCTATCCTATGTACAGTTATAAATTCTCAACTAAATGTGGACGAAACAATTGGGGGAGTGATTTGTCTATTTCAGTTAATTAAGTGGGTTAAAAATGTAATTTTCCAGAGCAATTTTCTTTTGAGATCAAGTGGATGGCACTTGGTAGTATTGATGAGGACTGTTACTCTGGGCCAAAATGCTAATTACTGGAATTAGTGGGTAAAAGATTTGGAAATAGGTGAAAGTGATGATGGGAGAATTTTGTCTGGGCAAATTAAGGGTATAAAAAAAAAGATGGTGAAGCATTTGTGATTTAGTGAGATGGATGTTTGGGGTTAGAACTAGTTATGATGTTATGGAGATGTGTTCTAAGATTCCTCTAAAGTGATGATGTGAAAGAGTGCATGAATATGCTTTGCCACAAGGGGGTTGATCTCATTCACAAGAATATCAGCTTTAAAAAATGTAGTGTTCTTCTCCTAACATTTTGATTTATATTCCAGAGTTATCTCAACCACGCACGCATGTATTAGTATAGTTAGACACAATTTTTTGTTGTGAATAATCAAATAAAGAAAAGTTATTAAACACAATAAATATAAGATTTACTTAGTTCGATTAAAATTTTACATATTTTCACCGTTTCACTATATTAGAATTCCAATAAAATTATAATTTATTGAAAATACTATTTGTAATTAATTTGAGAATATAATTTGGAGACCTAATCAATTATAGTTGTTATATTAAAAATAATTTTTATTTAATATTGAAATTTACAACTAATATAATAATTACTTTAAATTAAGTTCTCAAATTATATACTTATAATATTGTTCCTAATTTATTAATAGGAACTAGTTAGTATCCATAATCTTGATCCTACTAGAAAATCGGGCGTGTTTTGCGAACAACTCAGAAGTCCATCCCGTAGATGCAAGCACTTCTTTAAGAGATAAAATTATTCTCTACTCCACTTCGCTAAGCTCCGCTCTACTCATTTATCCATTGTCTTTCAAAATATTTTTGCCATGGTGTATGCTATACTCCGTTGGGGGCTGTGAACTGCAACTATATAAATCTGATTAGAATGACAGTTTTTTTTTTTTTTTATTAATAAAGGAAAAGTAGAAGATGAGATTCAAATTCATAATCTTAAAGTCCGACAGGGAAGCTCGAATAACACTTCATTCAGTCGGTGCTGTATATAACATTGATGATTTCGGTATGGATAATTGCCGGGTAGCTAACAATGGCAACCAAACTGGGACCTTCCATCTATGTTGGTGTATTTTGGCACATAAAGCTATAGCTTGCCAGAAAGTTTGGTCTCTAAGTTCAACTTGAATGATTATGCTTCTCAAATAGAGGAGGACTACATGCCAGCCTCCTTTGGGGTCACAATAATTCAAACTTTACATAATTCATAGGAGTAAAATTACATGTAATTTTTTTTTAATATAAAAAAAACAATCTTGTACACTATGTATGAATCAAACATACACGACTTTTATCTAATTTTAAACTAACAATTTTGTATACGATCTACGAACTTGTCAAAAAAAAAAAAGTGAGTTCAAGTGATAAACAAATTAATTCATTAGATGCGTCACATTAATAAATCAGAATCAATCTAGTTAAATATATTATGAATCCATTAAACATGATTTTTATGAACACAAATTTAATATAATACGATTTAACTATGTTTGATTATAGATAAATTGAGTATAAATTTAAATTATGATATAACACAATTTACACACAATAAAAACTCGATACAAAATAATTTTTTTTTGACTTTTTTGAGTGCCCTTCATAGCCCATGTGATGAAAATATGTTCTATGGAAAAAAAAAACACTATTTAAACAAAATGATCACCAAAAGAACAAACTCATTGTGTATAGAAACATCTAAACAATTTGAACACTAGGCAGTTTAGCCATCTTGTCATGTTTAGCTGCCTCTTTTTGTTGCTATTTGGGCTTTGTCATCATTGTCTAATAACAAACCTGATTATTGATATGATACCAGTTCAGTTGCATAACTCTTTTCTGTTTTTTTGGAACTGGCCTCGGATATGAATTATAGTCAAACCAAGCTTTCATCATGGTGCTGCTAACCACTGTCCCCCACTCACAGATGGTAACCTTTTTCTGCTACCAACATTTGGTGAAACACTTGCTTGGTTAGTCCAGTCTGATTTGGGATTAGTTTGGAAAGAATCATAAATTTAACATTTTTGAGTTTGACTTTCGATAATGACTCTTGAATTTAATTGATATATATGTGATTAATGATTAATTGTATTATCTAATTTTATTTTGGAGTGGGTCTGATATGAACTGCTCATTAAAAAAGAAAAGAAAAGTAAAAAAAAGGGAGTGCGTGAGGTTTGTAGCTATCAAAAGCACTAATCANGCAATTTTGTATACGATCTACGAACTTGTCAAAAAAAAAAAAGTGAGTTCAAGTGATAAACAAATTGATTCATTAGATGCGTCACATTAATAAATCAACATCAATCTAGTTAAATATATTACGAATCCATTAAACATGATTTTTATGAACACAAATTTAATATAATACGATTTAACTGTATGATTATAGATAAATTGAGTATAAATTTAAATTATGATATAACACAATTTACACACAATAAAAACTTGATACAAAATAATTTTTTTTTGACTTTTTTGAGTGCCCTTCATAGCCCATGTGATGANTAACATTTTGATTTATATTCCAGAGTTATCTCAACCACGCACGCATGTATTAGTATAGTTAGACACAATTTTTTGTTGTGAATAATCAAATAAAGAAAAGTTATTAAACACAATAAATATAAGATTTACTTAGTTCGATTAAAATTTTACATATTTTCACCGTTTCACTATATTAGAATTCCAATAAAATTATAATTTATTGAAAATACTATTTGTAATTAATTTGAGAATATAATTTGGAGACCTAATCAATTATAGTTGTTATATTAAAAATAATTTTTATTTAATATTGAAATTTACAACTAATATAATAATTACTTTAAATTAAGTTCTCAAATTATATACTTATAATATTGTTCCTAATTTATTAATAGGAACTAGTTAGTATCCATAATCTTGATCCTACTAGAAAATCGGGCGTGTTTTGCGAACAACTCAGAAGTCCATCCCGTAGATGCAAGCACTTCTTTAAGAGATAAAATTATTCTCTACTCCACTTCGCTAAGCTCCGCTCTGCTCATTTATCCATTGTCTTTCAAAATATTATTGCCATGGTGTATGCTATACTCCGTTGGGGGCTGTGAACTGCAACTATATAAATCTGATTAGAATGACAGTTTTTTTTTTTTAATTAATAAAGGAAAAGTAGAAGATGAGATTCAAATTCATAATCTTAAAGTCCGACAGGGAAGCTCGAATAACACTTCATTCAGTCGGTGCTGTATATAACATTGATGATTTCGGTATGGATAATTGCCGGGTTGCTAACAATGGCAACCAAACTGGGACCTTCCATCTATGTTGGTGTATTTTGGCACATAAAGCTATAGCTTGCCAGAAAGTTTGGTCTCTAAGTTCAACTTGAATGATTATGCTTCTCAAATAGAGGAGGACTACATGCCAGCCTCCTTTGGGGTCACAATAATTCAAACTTTACATAATTCATAGGAGTAAAATTACATGTAATTTTTTTTTAATATAAAAAAAACAATCTTGTACACTATGTATGAATCAAACATACACGACTTTTATCTAATTTTAAACTAGCAATTTTGTATACGATCTACGAACTTGTCAAAAAAAAAAAAGTGAGTTCAAGTGATAAACAAATTGATTCATTAGATGCGTCACATTAATAAATCAGAATCAATCTAGTTAAATATATTACGAATCCATTAAACATGATTTTTATGAACACAAATTTAATATAATACGATTTAACTATGTTTGATTATAGATAAATTGAGTATAAATTTAAATTATGATATAACACAATTTACACACAATAAAAACTCGATACAAAATAATTTTTTTTTGACTTTTTTGAGTGCCCTTCATAGCCCATGTGATGAAAATATGTTCTATGGAAAAAAAAAACACTATTTAAACAAAATGATCACCAAAAGAACAAACTCATTGTGTATAGAAACATCTAAACAATTTGAACACTAGGCAGTTTAGCCATCTTGTCATGTTTAGCTGCCTCTTTTTGTTGCTATTTGGGCTTTGTCATCATTGTCTAATAACAAACCTGATTATTGATATGATACCAGTTCAGTTGCATAACTCTTTTCTGTTTTTTTGGAACTGGCCTCGGATATGAATTATAGTCAAACCAAGCTTTCATCATGGTGCTGCTAACCACTGTCCCCCACTCACAGATGGTAACCTTTTTCTGCTACCAACATTTGGTGAAACACTTGCTTGGTTAGTCCAGTCTGATTTGGGATTAGTTTGGAAAGAATCATAAATTTAACATTTTTGAGTTTGACTTTCGATAATGACTCTTGAATTTAATTGATATATATGTGATTAATGATTAATTGTATTATCTAATTTTATTTTGGAGTGGGTCTGATATGAACTGCTCATTAAAAAAGAAAAGAAAAGTAAAAAAAAGGGAGTGCGTGAGGTTTGTAGCTATCAAAAGCACTAATCATTGATTATACAGTAATAATGTTCCACGCCTTGTGTACTTCACTTTCACTATCTCCCTAATCTCTGAAGCAAAAGTTGCTTTTACACTTCAAAAGAGAGATTAGATTCTTAGTGAAGTGACTAGCATTTTTTCTCCTCTCTCTCTCTCTCTTTTTGGGGGCACAATCATGACTAATTCCACCATGAATGTCAATTGGGAATTTAGAAGTAATTATAGCTATCTCGTGGGATACCAAAGGCCAACTTAGACAATACTTTTACATGCAATAATGATCTTTCAAGGGACATGTCAAACGCCTCGCCCACTCTTTTTCCTTGATGTTTCTTTGTGCTTTCTTCTTTATGTTTCTATGTGATTGATAAGAGCCTTCCGGTGCATATATACATATTAGGGTAGCGGTGGGTGCCAACTGATAGCCTTTTTTTGTGTATAGGTTGTGTATATTTTGTGTTTAGGATTGGATTTATGGTGTAGAATCTAATTACTGAGTGGGATAATTCAATGGGATATCAATTGATTTTTTTATTTTGATGTTGAAGATTTGAATATTAGAATTCACATAAGGGTTCAATGGTTGATCGTTATATTAGTTTAACTACGTTTATTCTCCGATAAGAGTAACAAACACTATCAGAGGCTCACGATCTCACGAGTGAGAGTCTATTGTGGTGGTCTCCAGACATTCTCATTTCTTCTCACCCCTTTTTTAAACAGAAAAAAAAAAAAAAAAAATTTGCGGTTATCTAGTAGTTTGATAAACATAATCTAAAAGAAAAACTTTTGTTGATTATTTAAACTTAAGGGTCGACATCACGCTGGGCTGGCCCGATCTGGTCCATCAATTGCAACCCTTATCGAACTGTGGAGCCAGCCGGTTTGACCGAAGAAAGGCCGACCCTAATGGTCTTTTAAGTGGCATATAATAAGATTTCTTTTATATTATCATTTCAATTAATCTATTTCTATATGCACTGGCAATATAGGACGAATAAATAAATTTAAATAATATTTTTTATAAAAAATATAAATTATATGTATAATTAAATTAGACAATAAATTAGAACTCAAATAATTAATTTATATTTTAATTATTAATTTATTATATAAAACTTTGAGTACTTAATTTGTCATTTATTTAAATATTTCTCCATCCCTTTTAGAAATTTGCATATTAATTATATTATAATATTATTAATTTTTTATTTTTTAAAATAGATTGATTAGATCGCTTATAATACTATTATATTATTGCATACAAAAAAATATAATATAATATATATTTGACCATATAATTTAATCTGATAATTACATTTGCATAATAATTTAACATATATATAAGATTTTACTTCTTCATATAGATATTAAAAATGTATATAATTATATAACTAATAAATGAATTCAAAAGAATTTAAAAGTTCTTATAAAAGAATTCAAAATAAGTTGAAAGTCAAATAAGAGTAAAAAAAATTAAATGAATATATATATATATATATATTGGTGGGTATAAAATTGAATTTTTTATAATAATTAAGAATCAAATTTTTTTTCGTAGATGCTGATATTTATAAGTAGTATAGATAAATATAGATATATGTATATATCTATCTATATCTATATTTATACCACTTATAAATATCATTATCTATGAAAATTTTTAATTTTTAATTTTATTCATAGTTATTATAATAAATTCAATTATACCTACCAATATACTTATAATAAATTCAATTATACCTACCAATATACTTTCTTCTAATTTTTGTTTTTTATACTTTTCAACTTGGTTTGAACTCTTTTAGAAAGACTTCTAAAATTATACAATTATCTATATCTATATTCTATATGAAGAAATAAAATTATGTATATGATAAGTATTATATACATGTAGTTATCAAATTAAATTCAATGGTCAAATATATGAAATATTTTATTTTTTTGTATGTAATAAACATAATAATATTATAAACGATATAATTAATCTATTTAAAAAAATAAAAAATAATAGTTATATAATATAATTAGATGTACAAATGTTTAAAAGTGTCGAAGAGATACCTAAATAAAATTTATAGAATAAATCAATAATTAAATTTAGTAATAATTAAAATATGAATTAATTATTTGATACTCAATTTATTATTTAATTTAATTACACATATAATTTATATATTTTATAAAAATAATATTATTTAAATTTATTTATGTTCAATGTACGTCGTGTACTGTTAGAACAACAAAAGCATAGTTCCCAAGAAAAGAAAAAAAGGGTTTTTAGAAACCGGTACACCTAATTAGACTTATTTGACAAAAAATACATATTAAAATATGTTTTGAAAAAAAGTACACTAGTTAGATACAAAGACATAAATGTCCATTTTAGAGAAAGTGGTGNCACTAGTTAGATACAAAGACATAAATGCCCATTTTAGAGAAAGTGGTGCATTAAATATCTCCTAGTTTTATGGAAAAACTTTAATATTTAATGCACATTGATTCATATATATATATACACGTATAAACAAGTATATATATATGTTAACATTGAAAGTGTAACACTTTCACACTTTTTCAATTAATTAGCATTTTTAGTGTAAGATGAGACATGTATAATTTGTTTGTGTAACACTTTAAGTAATATCTCCCCTTACCTTGTGTAAATAACTTGTTACATTGTTATTGTTACACTGTTATTGTTACTTTTAATATTACCTTATAACACTTTACACTTTCCATTAAAAAATGTGAGACATAAGATAGTACTTTACACTTTCAAAAATGTTACACTTTACAGGTATATATATATATATTAATAAATATACATGAATCAAGGTGCATTAAAATACTAAAGTTCTCCCATAAAATTAGGAGATATTTAATGCATCACTTTTCAAAGAACATACACATGAATCAATGGAGAACAAAAATGTCACAAAAAAATGAGGCAAATTCAAATTGTGTACTTAGATACAAATAAGTATCAAAATTAAGGACTTAATAACTCGACATTTTTTTGTGTGTATTTTTTGCCAAATAAGTCTAATTTGGTGTACCTCCTTACAATTTACTCATAATAAAAAAATGGTAAATTGTAAGGGGTACATCAAATTAGACTTATTTGACAAAAAATACACGCTAAAAATGTAGGGTTATTAAATGCTTAATTTTGATATTTATTTGTATCCAAGTACATAATTTGAATTTATCTATTTTATTGTGACATTTTTACCCTCTATTAATCCATGTGTATTTAATGCACCATTTTTCTTTGGAAAGTAGTGCTTTAAACATCTTCTAGTTTTATGGAAAAACTTTAATATATATATATATATACTTGTTGTTAAATCTCTTATCTATATTTTGAATTATCTTTTAATGCACCTTGATTCATGCATTTTTTTTTAAAAGTGATTTTATTTCAAATTAATTTAATATCCGAATAGTGTAATAGTGTAACAATAACAATATAACAATATAAAGTGTAACAATGTAACAGTATAACAATAATAGTGTAACAAGCTATTTATACAAAATATTGTACTATTACATTTTATCAAACATATAGTTTCATATATTGTCATTCAAAATAGTCCATCTTCATTTTGAATTTGTTACCATATACACAAAATTACTGAATACTGTTTTTGTTACAGTGTATTTGTTATACTGCTATTGTTATACTATTACATTATTTGGATATTAAATTAATTTGAAAATAAAACTATTTTTCAAAAAAAAAACGCTTGAATCAAGGTGCATTAGATATAATTTAAAAACAAAATCATTTTTAAAAAAAAAATACGTATCAATCAAGGTGCATTAAAGATAATTCAAAATTTAAATAAGAGATTTAATAATATATATATATATGTGTGTGTGTGTGTGTGTGTGCCTATATATATTCGTATATATATGTATATATATATATTAACAAATACACATGAATCAAAAGTGCATTAAATATGTGTTTATATATATTAATAAAAACACATGAATCAAGGTGCATTAAAAATAAGAGATTTTGAATTAAATGACCCTAAAATAGGCATTGATGTCTTTTTAACTCATATTTTATTTTATGTAATTTTTGTCAAATAAATCTAATTAGGTGTATCGACTTTCAAAGAACTCCTAAAAAAAACATAGTTTTGGGAATTATGGTGGACCAGTCAACAACCTCCTTGGACCGGGCCAGCTAACTATTGGGTCAATTCAATCAAAACGAGACGATGACTCATTGTGACTAGTCGGGTTGGGCTATGACCCAATATTCTGACGGGCTTTTGGAAACCACCCTTTTACTAGAGGGACTCACAAATTTCCCAATTTTAGACTATATAACTTCCTCGGTTTATTGAAATATCAATACAATTTTCTTTGATGGGTCATTTTGATTATTAGCATTGAAATATCAATACAATTTTGATTATCCAACCCCAACCATATGTACTTATAAATAAATATATTACAAATTTAAGTGATTATTCGATGTAATTGAGTTCTAATTCAAATTTAATGTGCCCAAACTTAGCTTTTATACATAATTCAAATTAGATCTTTAAATATCATACTTGACTTTTGTTAGATTCGGACATTTACTGTGAAAACACGACCCCATTGAATTTTTTAGATTGTATTCGAATTTGAGAGTTATACAATTGGATACTTTGTTTCGTAACCTTGTTGCTTCTCTCGGTTGAATGTTAGTCTAACCAACTACGAGGATGCAGTATCCAACAACCCAACTAAAAAGTGTTTTAAAAATAAGTTTTTCAATTAAAAGCTTGTTTTTTTTTAAAAAAAGGTAGATGAATAAATAACTCTAATAACCAAGAGAATTGTGAATAGTAAGATATCCTGGTATGGTCAACAGGTTATTTTTGACATCTCAATTGATAAAATATGTATATGGACTAGGGGTATCTCGTGTTTGACAACATAATATAATATAAGTGAGAAGTGATAAATTTAGGTGAGAGGAAAATTCAATGTGAATAATTTTAGAAATGTTAGTGGCTGTTGGATAAGTTTATTTGAGACCGTCAGATAAAAATATTAAAATATATTTTATTTTATATTATAGATAGATGTTTTCATTATTTCCATTTTTTCATCATACAAATATAACTTGCACTTAATAAAATAATTTTATTTGATGGGAAAAAGAAAATTTTCTTCCCATGAAAATAGAAAATACATCTCTTCTAATTTCTTTTCTTCAAGTTTTCTATCGTTCTCATGAATCTCATCAAACGGAAGATAAGAATGAAGTTTAACAAAAAAAAATAAAATAAAATCAGGAGAGTAGCAATTTTTTTTTTCTTTTTTGGAAGGGAGGAGAGAGAGTATCAATTAAGAAGGTGGTAAAAGGATATGCATTTTGCATGGATATCTATGATTTAATTGCAGCTAAGACCANACATCTCTTCTAATTTCTTTTCTTCAAGTTTTCTATCGTTCTCATGAATCTCATCAAACGGAAGATAAGCATGAAGTTTAACAAAAAAAAATAAAATAAAATCAGGAGAGTAGCAATTTTTTTTTTCTTTTTTGGAAGGGAGGAGAGAGAGTATCAATTAAGAAGGTGGTAAAAGGATATGCATTTTGCATGGATATCTATGATTTAATTGCAGCTAAGACCAAAGACCTACACAGAGGGCAGGTGAAGTTATTCCGATCAAGCCACCCCTGAATACACTTCACGTGAAACAAGTGCCCACATCTATGGAGTTGGCTTACCAAATCTTGCCTCTCGAACTCCACCAAGCAAACACTACACATCTCCTCCTCCTCCTCCTCCTCCTCTTTGCCGCCCTCCAAATCCTCAAATCTGACAGCTGAAAAATCTACCAGCTGCAAGCTCCTTTCTTGATGGCCGGGCTTTGTCTCCGGCCAATGGCATGTGTAAAACACGAACCCTGCGGCAATCTCAAACAATGTCTTTTTCATATGAAGGAGTGGAATCCATATACATGTGTAGAAGATGATGGTAACAGTTGACAGACTATATTGAGGAGCATGTACCAGAGATATCATTTTTGCTATATCCTCTCTCTCTGGATTATTTTTTTTATTTTCTGGTTCAGCACGAACCAATCAAGAATTTTATGTGAAAAGGACCAACGAAGATGAAAGAAGAGTATAGGGGTAGGAGCTTATGTGAGAGAGAATAGNTATTGAGGAGCATGTACCAGAGATATCATTTTTGCTATATCCTCTCTCTCTGGATTATTTTTTTTATTTTCTGGTTCAGCATGAACCAATCAAGAATTTTATGTGAAAAGGACCAACGAAGATGAAAGAAGAGTATAGGGGTAGGAGCTTATGTGAGAGAGAATAGAGATGTAGATCTTCATTTATATAGCAAATATTGTTGCAGGGTCAACTGCAATATTTCCATGGTTTTTGACAATATCTTATGCGTTTCTTTAATACTTAGCTAACGTTTGACTTTTTTGGCTGTTGAGGAAATCGTTTTATAAACGAAAAGTGAGCAGATTAAGGGGGTTTGAATTTCGTGCATCATATGGGTCTGTGAATTTTGTACGAATATTTAGATGAGTGTCATTATCACACAATGAATCTGGGGAATGCAAAGGCCGGCGCCGCCCCCCCCAAGTCTTCTGTTTCTCTTTAATTTAAAAACCAGGAAACACCACCAGGAAGCATGATTAATCATGATTTCAAATATTATCACCGAGTCAACTCGACTTAACGAGGAACATTAAGACTTAAAAATTTGACTTGACTTAATTTGTTGATCTAATTCATTGTAATTTTTAAATTAATTTAAAACCTCATCAAACAATAAAATTTGATGTTGATCCAATAATTCTTATTAAGCTATATTATNAAGACTTAAAAATTTGACTTGACTTAATTTGTTGATTTAATTCATTGTAATTTTTAAATTGATTTAAAGCCTCATCAAACAATAAAATTTGATGTTGATCCAATAATTCTTATTAAGCTATATTATTATGTCAAATTTTTAAATTTAAATAGCATTATCCCTCAATGAAATATTGAATATGTATGAAAAGACGATTCTAAGTCGATTCGATTGAATACTTTTATACGAGTTCGCTTTATGATCTAAATTTCTCCATGTCTAACATTTTAGAGTTAATATTTTGTGTGAATTGTTGATATTGTTATGTAACTCGGGACCAATGTTTCTTAGTAGCTTTTAATTAAGTTGATGATTAATATGACGGCCTCGAACCACAACTTGGATGGAACATATGTCAAGCATGTGACACATAAAGCAGTTGGTGGATCTGCAACTACCAACCCCCATAAGAAATTAGGGTAATGTCAAAACTCCTGAGCTGTTCTCTCTCTCTCAGCCATGGCTGGAAAAGCTGATACATCTCATATTGATGATCCATCTTCACTGGAGACACAGATGATCCCGATGCTGCTGTAGGTGATCAGTGATGTGCATGACCATAGTACTTTTTATCTTTTTTTCGTTTAATAGTGAGGTGTATTCTGATCAGTTTACGTGTACTTCTTTGGTTTAGTTAAAAGCAGACCATTCACGCTGAAACTAAGGTATTCACAAAGGACTCATGACCTAATCTCAAGGAGTTGCCAAAATTTAAATTATATTTACAATTCGTTCTTATTCACACTTTAATTTATCCTTTGGGTTTACCATAATACTTTTATCGATAAATTATGTATGAACCATGACAAATATCAAATTGGTATTCTCTCTTTGTTTCTTCTCTTTTTTATTTTTTTTGGGTATTGGTGGGAATCTCTATTTTGCTTGCCCGTCTGCTTCATCTATTCTTGTTTATTGTCAACTATAACCTGCCCAACGGCCCAACAAAAATTGAATATTTTAAGTTATAATGTTTTCTAAGTTTCAAGTTATTCATTATATTTCATGCTACAATTCGATTATTAGCTTTCTTTAAAAAGGCCACAAGTCCACTTGACCAGTATCCGATACAATGGGCTGCACTACGGGCCATAATTTGAGTGTAGGGCCCATATTCGGCCTTTCCATGAGATGGCCTTGAAAAAAGGTCAGTCTGGCCCAACCAAAAAATTTCCAATATATACTCATCTTTTTTTTTTTTTTTTTTAGTTTGGATTCATACTTAGCTTAGTAAATTAGATTAATGAATTAGATGCAAGTAATGTTTTTTTTGGGCCAAGTGATGCAAGTAACTTTACTTTTCAAAATTTGCTACCCATGACTATCGGGACCTATTTGGTGCAATTTATGACTCGAGCCAGGCACGTAAATGACCAAATGGTGAAGAGGGTTTTGGTGTGAGAGTTTGAGTTGGGGTTTGGATCGGGGGAGGCGAGGTGGGTGGGTGGTTGCAGTTCAGGGAAGTGGTGGTTGTTCGGGTTAGTTTGCCAAGAGGGAGCAAGAACGGTTATCATATGGAATTTTAAAAAATCAAGGAATGTTGAGAGTTGGATAAAATTTCCCTCGAGTTGGGCAAATTGATTCTCCTAAAAGACTACAGCGAGTTACCATCAAGGGAGCAGTACCATTCCTAAAGGATCCTTCTTCTTCCTAAGTATTGAACAAAATAAAAGTTCACTTATACAAGAGTTCAGGTCAAGAGATGATCGACTATAACTATAAGTAGACGCTTCAAAGACTATACCCCCATCTACATCATTGCAAGCTTTGTTTGCACCACTGACAAAACTCCCTATCTTATTCTGGTGAACTTGAAAAGCGGCTTGATCAAGCCTATATTTGACTGCCAATTAATGATAAAAACGTTGATCATAACAAGAGATACAAAATAAAGATCAAATGATGTGATGCTGACATAGAAAGCAAAATTCAAATTTTAAATGAACGAATGAGACCGAAAGCACCACCATATTAGTGCCATTTGACCTAATCTAAATTTACATTATTGTATGATGAAATTGAATAGAAATTTAGAGGTAATTTGTTGAAAAAATAGTTCAATTACGTTATTTTGGATCTTATTTTGGATTTTTGTTATGGATTTGGGTGTGGATTGCAAAAAAAAAAATATATATATACTAGATATTTAGATGAGATTTGCATCGAAGATTTCAAATCCACTTCCCAAAATTCAATCAATTGATAAACCTGACTAGAATGTTATAATCAGATGGCAATCCAAAGGGAATGATATTGATGCGAGGTAAAACTAGTGTAATTTATGCGGGATATGTTAGAAGTTAGGCCAATATTCAATCCACACCTTAAAAAGTTGCTGATTAAGGGAACAAACCAGGAAATTAATAATCCACTTATTAGTTTATTTTAAAGTACATTGGAAACTCATAGACACAAACAGAAACCAATTTAGTTTGTGGAAGCCCACAAGCTAGCATTACACTCACTTCTACACAATTAGCACACAGATATGGATTGAACAATATTACAAACAAGCTATTTTGATGATCATTACCCCTTTTTAGTCATTGCAATAGTGACATTGATGAACTCAATTCTTTCTTTGGACATTCTATCAGCCACAATCTTTTTGTACCTGCAGAACACCTCGTTGATTATGGTTGCACCAAAGTGATTGAGAAGCAAGGGTTCAGCCACATCTCTCATGCACTTTGTAACATTGTATGCACCGTTCTTATAGGAGTCCGATGCAAATAATTCATTGTCGTAGGCATTCCAATTGACTTCAGAAACCTTGAGGCGGTCGATTCCAAAAGATCCTTCCATTTCGACCTCGGATTTTACTTCTGTTGGGGATGGTGTGTACTGAGGGATGTTGAATGAATCCAGTTTCTCTTCTTCTATGAGGCCCTACATTGATGTTAACATTAGAAGGTGCATGATTTTATGCATGTGAAGTAGAAATAAGATTCAATTTGATGGGAACAAAGTGGGTATGCATAGCATACCTACAAGTACTTTCAAGTTCCTCATCCATATTAACGAAGAATAGGTCAATTAAAAGTGTATTTAGAAAAAGCCTCCCGAGTGCGAGTATAAAGTGTTGTCTGTAACACCTTCGTTGTCTGTTATAAGATAGTCTGGTTGTCTTCGTCTAACCATGTTTTTTTAATGGAAGACAAAAGCATTTTATCCTCAGGTGTCTTTTGGTTTATTTCAGCAAAACCATTTTTGAACATTAAAACCATTTTTGGATGAAAAAAACCAGTTTTCGATTATTTCAGGTGTCTTTTGGTTTATTTCAGCAATTTTTGAACAGAGAAAAACTTATGCAAAAAAATTTATTCGGACATTAAAGTGATGGTCATTGTCAATAAATTATCACACTAAAGAACTTGGCCACCGTCATTCTTGTCATCTAATTAACAAGATACCGTTAAACCTTGTTAGCTATAAGCCAAATGAAAAACCCTTTCAGAATCCAGAAGTAAAGATGTTCAGATTCTTTTAGGTCTAAAATTTGTGTCATTTAAATTTTATGTAAAATCCGATTTCGATTTCTTCACAATTTCAAGTCTTTTTTTTTTTTTTTTTCAGTTTCTGTCAAGTTGAATTATACACAGTGATAGTTCAACCACCCACCGTTCAATTCACCGGATCTTATTGAATGTCAATATGAGCTATAAAAGTACAGCAGGGAAAACTTTAAGCTAAAACTCAACAAAAATTGATAAAATTCAAAATTATGAGGATCTAAACCCATTTTATGTTATATCAGAAAAATAACATGTCAATTAAAAGTTTTATATTTGAATATTTTGCACATTAAAACTCTTTTTTTGATAAAAAAAAAAAAAACTAGTTAAAGTTACAAAACTAGATAATTAAGGTTACGAGAATGTTATATTCTAGACTCGATAATTTGTGCCCTTGAGTATCTATCTTTCTCGTGAGTATATTTCACAAGCTTTCTGACTTGTCTTGAACTAAATTTTATAGCCCAATATTTTGATCATTAAAACAATTTTTTTGAATGAAAAAAATTATTTTTCGATATTTCTTCGCAACTTTTGAACAGTGAAAAACTTATGTAGAAAAGTTTATTGATGTAAGAGTCATAGATGAAACTCCATTTATTTGTAGCTTGTAATCAGCACTACTCAATAGAGACATTGATACAACTTCCAAGAATCTACCCCTTGAGCATTGAAAAGTACTGTAACCATCAACTTGCTTATTTTGAAAATTTAAAGGTTGTTGGAGTCAAGATTGGCAGTCTTTTTTAATAATAGTTTCCAGTTTAATGTACTTCAAATGTTAATATAGGACATTAAACTGGCCGTCATTGTCAATTATTGTCACGTTCAATATCCTAAGTAATGGCCGGTTTAATTATGCACCGTCAAATTAATTGGATCTTATCGAGTGCCAATATGACCTACAAAAAGACAATAGTGAAGGCTTAATCTATATAATAATGGAGAAGTAAACTCAACTAAAATTGATAAGCTTCAAAATTGTGAGAATCGACCCAAACCCATTTTATTTTATATCAGGTAAAGAAGGAAAAAAATTGAGGGTTTCAGTGAAAGATTAGTATACCTCTGAAACCATGTCATTAAGTGTTATAGCTAAAAGCTCCCAAATGTAACAACACTCTTCGCTAGAGGGATCTTCACTTTTCCTCCCAAGAAAAGTTAGAACCATTCGGCCTCCGGTGACTAGTTCCTCCGAACGACACTTTAGGAACAATGAGAAATCTCTTTGAAATTGTTCATAGTATGCTTTTAGCACACTTGGCGGGCTTGTACTTGCCATGTAAATGTTCTTTTTGTTATTTTCTATCCCTTCAGAACCTGATAAAACAAAAATCTTGAAATTATATTTATTCATTTGTTCAACGATCGTAAGTTTTGATATTTCACTCAGTTAATAGAGTAGAAACAATGAAATTTTTTTTTTTTAATTAGAACACACCGGACCCATATGGTATAATATTATTTATTTTGGGTTAGACTTCTACAGTTTTAGAATAAAGTCTAATTTGAGATTGGTTACTATCCACCCTAAGGTCCAAAGTTTGTGACCAGTTCCAAGGTGACGTTAGATTTTGGATGATGACTCTTATTCCACTAGCTTGCACCATCTCATCGGATGTGGTATCCACACCACGAGGGTTAGTGACTCTGATACAATTTTTTAATGTCAATCTTATTCGCTTTCGACTAGACCTAACGGCTTAAAATATTGTGACACAATAAATATGCTAAAAAGGAAAAATAACGCAAAACAAAATGTCTTATTCTTTTTTACCTGGGATAGCCATTGAAGACTATAAGAAGAATGGACGAAATGCAGACTTCCTGTAGCAAAAAGCTTACCATAGAATGAACCAGGAACTCAAGTGAAAAAACAAGGTCCAAATCCAGATCCCCTCTGGTCTCTCAGTTCTCCCTGGAACTTTGGCAACGACCGAAAAATCGTGTTAAAATCGCTTCCCGGAAGATCATTTTAGAAGATTTGAAACTCCAGTGACTGATCTCCCATTTTCTGACGTAGTTTTTCAACTGTTTTGATGAGTTCAGAGACCACTGGCAAAGTGTTTGGACCAGAGGAACAACCCAAGTGTGCAATGGATAAGATTTTGGAGAAAGTACTGCTGTAGAGATCAGTTATGGCTTCTTCTGTTATCGGCTTTGGTAATAGATAGCACCTTTGCTGTACACAATACAACATTAACCAAGTCAATCTTCTAGAAGAAGAAATATCAAACATAATAATAATAGTATTCTATTGCTTGCATGATCTTCAAATTTTTACTCTGCTTTCTTACATATTGGAAGTCTCACATTATTACATTCTGTGTTTTGGGGGGTGGTACGTTAAAATTTCATGAAGGGATCCAATTTGTGTTAGATTGGTAATGAAACTTATTTTATAGTAAGTTTTGCCACTAAACTAACACCAATTGTGGGATCATTTCGACATTCCATAAATTTTGAATATTTGTATGGAAAAACTACTTCTCTAGGAGTCTGTAAAAAGAACATATATGTTAATTCAACAATAATGATTAATTAGTATTTTTTGTTTGTTAAAGTTGACATTACTTTAAAACACATTATACCGTGAAAATTCAAAACTCAAATTTGTAGAACTACTCACACGCATCACCAAGCGACGGAAAATTTGATCACCGGATACAAATTTCTCATGTGTCACTACATCTAATATGATAAAACTATCAGTACAACCATAGCAAGATAAACTTGAATTACTTAGTGGAACATGTTTGTCGATTTCCGGTTCATGACTAATGCCATTGAATTTAATCATGCATATTGGTACTTTCATATTGTGTGTGTGCTCTTTTTTCATATCACATGATGCTATCTGGTCCATATCGCAATACAATGTTGTAAATACTCACATTGCCTTGGATCTTTTCTTTTTAATGAAGGAGAAGACTACCCAAAAAAAAAAAAAAAAATTCACAATCATTCTGCCAAGTTTTATAAGTTTTGTGATTTGAAATACAAGTGTTTTGAGTTTATTTATTGAGCGGATTAATGCAATAGTAGAAGAATATCTCAGGCATTATGTCACAGCAAATCATGAGAATTTGGTGAATTTACTTGATGTCGCCTAATTTAACTATAATTTGTATTAAAGTTAGAATTACAATTTTTTTAGATCCATTCACAACTTTTGAAGTATTTTGGAATCGCTTTTATAATTGTTAAGATCGCTTTTGACAAAATGACCCCAAAACTTTTGACCGTACTTTTCTACTTCAATAAAAGCAAAATTTTGAGATGAAAACGTGCATGGCAGTGGGTAAGGGATCCAGTTATGAGATAAGCAAAATGAGTCACTTTTTTTGTTAGATGAATTATGGAAAACAATGAATTTTCAAGCCCATACCAAAAATCCAAGAGGATGTACCGTAGTCTGGTCCCCATTCCTAATTAGTACAACATAACAACGTGTTATTTGGTCTTGTCCTCGTGTTTTGGTGCTTGACGTTAAGTGATCATTGAGTCATGATTATGATACATTTACATAATACCTAAGTTGAAAGTTTGAATCTGCAATTGAAAAATAAAATTTTGGTATTATATTAATATTTATTATATTTATGATTATTTTTATTATTGTCGTGGTACAAAAAAGAGTGATAAAAATAATTATCATAATAATAATAAAAACACACAAAAATTATAAAAAGACTCACCAAAGTGGTAAATCACCTATAAAAATTATAATTTTTTTTGTAACAATTAATAGTGATTAAAATAATTACCATCGGGTTCTCTGAAATCGATTCTACATTATCATCAACCCTATCTTCATTACTAAAATCATCAAATAATTGATCTTGAGCAACGTGTATTCTAATGAGATTTAGTATTGCAAACCCTAGCGGGTTCGATGAAAAACATGATGTACTTGTTCCAATTTCACAACATGAAAAAAAACACCATTATCACGTGAGGCGGTGCATATCTGGATTTACTCAAAGCTGTGTTTCTCATTCAAAATGTCCCAATTTGCAACTTCTACAGCCTAATGCAAAGCTAGAAAGAAGAACACATTTTCCCAACTAATTCAAAACGTTCAAACCAGCAATTTCACAACCCAATGCATATCTAATCCAAAAAAAAAAAAAATCAAATTTAACCGAAAAAAAATTATATCTAACCCAAAAAAATCAGATTTAAATATAGTTGATATATCTAACACACAAAAAAAAGACAAAGAAAATCATATCTAACACAAAAAGAAAAAGAAAAGAAAATCAAATCTAACGCAACAAAACAAATATAAAAAGGAAAATAAAAATCAGATTTATACACATCAAAAATTCTAACACACAGAAACAAACCGGAATTAACATACATATCTAATACAACAATCTAGCTGCTGAGAAAGGGAGATCGAAAGATATCCAAAAATAGGAAAAAAAAAAAAAACTTTGAAAACACTAGATCTATGCGAATGAAACTAATGACATAGGTGAGAGAGCTTTAGATGTAGAGACAGAAAGAGAAAGAGCATCTGGACGAGAGAGACGATCATTACAATTACTGGACTAGAGAGACGAAGAAAACCAGGTAGAACAACGGAAACCAAACGATGAAGACTTATTTTGTCGCTAACAAAGATCAATGGTAGGATCTCATTAAATGGGAGGAGCACCCCTCCACCCATTTCCCTTTTTTTTTTTTTTTTCATTTTTTATAAACAATTTTTTTTCGTTTCCAAAATCTGAGGCAGATTTCAAAACAATTTTATTTTAAAAAAAACTAAAAAGATTACCAAACGAGTTTAATTTCAGGTTTTCTAAAAAATTAAAAACAAAAACAGAAAAATTAGAAACATAATCATTACCACCAAACGGACCCTTGACTTTGGGTTAATTTGTGACTCTATATGATTTTTATTCTATTGTTTATACATGATATTTTACACATGTTGATTTTTTTTAGATCATATAGATAAAATCTTGTCGATTTATTATGGCCAATAATGGGTATAAATTATTTTCAAATTATATAATTCAAGAAAGGAAAAAAATTAAGAACAATTGTTATTTCATATAAAAATCGATGTTTTGAATGCTTAGATTTTATATTGCATTGTTTCTTCGGACACAAATTATGACTAGTGTATACATAGTTGTAACTATTATGGATAAGGTTTAAAATTGTTTGTCACTTCATTTCTCGAAATAGGATTAATTTGACAATAAAACTAAATTTTGTCATAGGCAAGAGCATATTCAAATTGATTCCACCTGATCAAATCACGTTAGTTGCATTTGGCTCACTTAAAAAATGAACTTAAATTTAATCAAATTCGATTCGTTTTGCAATTTAATCAACACTTGAAGAAGTTGAAACTGCACCAAATCCAAATCATTTGACACTCTACTTATCCCCTAGACAAAGGAGTGCTGATAATTCTATCTGACCTCCTACCATATGGCAGTATAGTAATATTTAGCTGGAGATGAGCTGAAAACTATGCCCCCACTAATATATCATGAGCAAAGTTATGGGAACCTAATTAAATACAACAATTAAATTAATTGTAAATTTTAATATTAAATGAAGCCCCCTTCAATGCAATGATTATATTGAATTAAATTTTCAAATGAAGCCAAAATAGCATTTTCAAATATCATTAACGCTATTCGGAGAAGCATCAAAGCATATTCAAGGAAGGTTCATGAAACACGACGAGGAATAGCATGCGACAACTACTAGTTTGTTGTCAAAATTAGAATACACTGATTTAGGAAAAAGTAGTTATTGCACATTCACACACACTAATTTTTCTTTTTTTAATGCTGGTTTCACACACACACACACTAATTCGTCAATCGTCACCATAGTGAATCAAACAAACTTCATGCCATTGAGGTCATCTGATCTATGTCATTTTGGACTATTATAATTATAATGTTTGTATTTAGATACTTATCGAAAATAAAAAAAATATGTTTTCATTTAGTTACTTGCCCACGGCATGTATGTGTGTATGTGTTTTACTTCAATTTTGTTCAGATCATTGAGAATTTTTTTAAATTGGGTCTTTTGCAAATTTTTTTTGACAGCTATTGAAATCAACCGGGCATTGCTAAATGTCGACGGTCTTGATCTGACATATAGTTCTTTTATACATATACTGCATCAAATCCTATAAATCATACCTTTTGGGAAAAAAAAGTCTTATAAATCAAAAGGGAAAAAACATATTTTAACTTGATGTTTTTAACAAAAAATCTGATTAGATGGTTAGTTAGTTGTTCTATCTTAGGTCATTGGTAAGGCAACATCATACTCTTTGTGTTCTTGGTCCTTTGGATTTGGTGAAAAAATTGGAGATAGAAGAGAGGAAGATGAAAATAAAATGAAAACATTCCACCACATGCAACATCTTCATTATTGGGGTCCATAAAATGACTAATTGGTGCCGACATGTATGTTTAGCTTCTAATTGGCTGGACAAATTCACGAAAACTGCAAGGTATCTTTAAATACATTTTTTTTCTTGATTTTACTCAATTAAATGTATTGTACGTGAATAAGAGATCCACTTNCAACTATGCCCCCACTAATATATCATGAGCAAAGTTATGGGAACCTAATTAAATACAACAATTAAATTAATTGTAAATTTTAATATTAAATGAAGCCCCCTTCAATGCAATGATTATATTGAATTAAATTTTCAAATGAAGCCAAAATAGCATTTTCAAATATCATTAACGCTATTCGGAGAAGCATCAAAGCATATTCAAGGAAGGTTCATGAAACACGACGAGGAATAGCATGCGACAACTACTAGTTTGTTGTCAAAATTAGAATACACTGATTTAGGAAAAAGTAGTTATTGCACATTCACACACACTAATTTTTCTTTTTTTAATGCTGGTTTCACACACACACACACATTCGTCAATCGTCACCATAGTGAATCAAACAAACTTCATGCCATTGAGGTCATCTGATCTATGTCATTTTGGACTATTATAATTATAATGTTTGTATTTAGATACTTATCGAAAATAAAAAAAATATGTTTTCATTTAGTTACTTGCCCACGGCATGTATGTGTGTATGTGTTTTACTTCAATTTTGTTCAGATCATTGAGAATTTTTTTAAATTGGGTCTTTTGCAAATTTTTTTTGACAGCTATTGAAATCAACCGGGCATTGCTAAATGTCGACGGTCTTGATCTGACATATAGTTCTTTTATACATATACTGCATCAAATCCTATAAATCATACCTTTTGGGAAAAAAAAGTCTTATAAATCAAAAGGGAAAAAACATATTTTAACTTGATGTTTTTAACAAAAAATCTGATTAGATGGTTAGTTAGTTGTTCTATCTTAGGTCATTGGTAAGGCAACATCATACTCTTTGTGTTCTTGGTCCTTTGGATTTGGTGAAAAAATTGGAGATAGAAGAGAGGAAGATGAAAATAAAATGAAAACATTCCACCACATGCAACATCTTCATTATTGGGGTCCATAAAATGACTAATTGGTGCCGACATGTATGTTTAGCTTCTAATTGGCTGGACAAATTCACGAAAACTGCAAGGTATCTTTAAATACATTTTTTTTCTTGATTTTACTCAATTAAATGTATTGTACGTGAATAAGAGATCCACTTATAAATAGTGTATCTTAATTAAATTCGTCATAGTAAAGTTGAACAAAAGTATTGTGGATGAGATTTTCCTCCGACAATTTCTTGAGGATATCATGGATGGGATGAAATGAGTAGGAATAGAAAGCTTATTGGAGATACTCTTAGGCCTCTATTCGAGTTTTTCACAAACTCCATGTCTTGAAAAATCTTAGTTCCCAAACCATGTAGTTTCAATCTTGTTTCATAAACTTAGATACTTTTAAAAAAATGTGATTCCAAAGGACATCTTTTAGGTAAAAGGTCATTCTAAATGACATCTTTAGACAACATATCCTAACCACATAGATGGATTTCATGTAAATCATAAAAACCTCGTTTGGTACAACTTTTTTCAATCAAATTTACCAAAACTTACTTCGATTTAAGAAATAAATTAAAAAATGTCCTCATTTGAGAAATAAGAATTCGAGGGTATGTGATTGGTGAAAAAATGGGCGAAATCATATTCCAAACACCATGCACTTAAATTACAGATCAAAGCCTTTCTCGACCATCTTTTAAATACAACACAAGTTAGTTTTGAATATAACCAACTTCCTAAATTTTAAGGTTTTCACATTTAATTTGTGTCAAGTTTCGTATATTAAAAAGTTTTTGAAAATACATACCTTGACCAGATATTATTTTGTACCTTCAAATCACCGAGTCAAGGTGGTAGTTATTGATAGCGGAATAAGATAGTGAGTTATTTGAACTTAAAAGATAGAAGACTTGCACTTGCTATCTCCTTGTGTGAGGAGGTTAGTTTTCTCACATTGAAAACATAGAGGTTGGGGTTGATTCCATGAGAAAAAAAAGCCTAACAAAAATCTCTATATCGCTGCCATTGAAAACTAGATAGATTTTAGAACGGTAGAAATCTGAATGCGGCTCTTGTAGGAAATTTACCTTCGTAGCAATTTGGTCAGTACAACGACTAGAAAATAAATAAACGGAATAAAGAAAATCAAAGTACAATTTAGTATACCAAGGTTTACGTGGTTCAGAAAAATATTTTTGTCTACGTCCATGAGACGCAATCCAATCTCCTTTCTTTACTATTGAGAGAAATGGATACAATGGTACAAGCTGCACCACTCAGGTTTAAATCCCGAACTCAAGCCCTTAATCCCTTGTACAACTTACTCAACCTTATCCTCTCAAACTCTTAGTAAATAAAACCTCTCTTACTCTTAACAAGAGAATGAAAATTAAGCAATACATTTGATTGCTCCACTTGTATTCTCCAATAAGATTTTAGCAATGATATCATCTAACCAATTGAAAAGGATTTCTTATCTCATTCAGGCAATGAAATTGCTCCACTTGTATCCTCCAATAAACTTTTAGTAATGATATCATCTAACCAATCAAAATATATACTTTTAACAATGACGTTATCTAACTAATCAAAATATGCCTTTTAAACAATAATGTTACCTAACCAATCAAGCCACAACCAATAGCCTTTTCAAAATTTTGCATGTAAAAGTGATTGTGTATCTGGCCAGAGGTCTACAATAAACATAGATATATTACATGGAATTGAATGGACATGCAAACCTGAACTAATGAGTTGTTTGCATAACTTGTATCACCAATTCCTCCATTCATGTGAAGAACTTCAATTACTTCCATCTCTCTCTCAATTCTCTGTTGGGAGTGTTCAAGGGGGGTGTCCTATTTGTAGAGACACCCACATATCTCATGAAGGGGGTGGTGATTATTTTAGTTTCTTTTAATAATCCCCTTTCAATTATTATGCTTTCAACCTCATAAAGTCGCCTACAACTAACATTTGCCTTAGGAAGGGAAGGCTCACATCATTCCCATTATTCCATTCTATACTTGTGTATAAAGTATCAAAAAAATGTTTGGCAACACAAATCAGGCACAAATTGGGATTAGTTAGTATTTTTGGTTTGTTAAAGTTGACATTACCTTAAAACATATTATACTGTGAAAATTCAAAACTCAAATTTGTAAAACTACTCACACGCATCACCAAGCGACAGAAAATTTGATCACCGGATACTTGTTTCTCATGTGTCACTACATCTAATATGATACAATAATCAGTACAATCATAGCAACAGATAAACTTGAATTACTTAGTGGAACATGTTTGTCGATTTCCGGTTCATGACTAATACCACTGAATTTAATCACGCATATTGGTACTTCCATATTGTGTGTGTGCTCTTTTTTCATATCACATGATGCTATCTGGTCCAAATCGCAATACAATGTTATAATACTCACATTGCCTTGGATCTTTTCTTTTTAATGAAGGAGAAGACTGCCCCCAAAAAAAAAAAAAAAATTCACCATCATACTGCCAAGTTTTATAAGTTTTGTGATTTGAGATACAAGTGTTTGAGTTTATTTACTGAGCGGGTTAATGCAATGCTAGAGGAATATCTTAGACATTATGTCATTGGATGGATTTATTTGATGTCGCCCAATTCACCTACAATTAGCATTAATGTTAGAATTACAATTTTTTTAGATTAACTCACAACTTTTGAAGTATTTTGGAATCGTTTTTATAATTGTTAAGATCGCTTCTAACAAAATGACCCCAAAAATCTATCTGCAGTTATTGAAAATTTATAAATGATGTCATAATGTTATTAAAAAATCTATTTTTTTTGGTAAGTACCGTACTTTTATACTTCAAAAAAAGCAGAATTTGAGATGAAAACGTGCATGGCAGTGGGTAAGGGCTCCATTTATGACTATGAGGTGTTCGTTACACTGACAACTGTTTGAAATTCAACTCTCATTAGTGTAAAGCTTCTGTACCCGATGCCCATAAAAGTGTGTGGTTTAAACCCTCCATGACCCCGCCTAAGGCTAGACTACGGTACATCCCTTTGAATTTTGGTATGGTACTTGAAATCTTAGGCGATTAAAAGATAAAAAATACACTGCAGAATGATACAAAAATGAATACGTGTAAAGCAAAAACAGGACAAATAGATTGACATGTTGTTCACTTATAATGTACAACAATGATGGATGAAGGATATAAACAACAATGAGTGAGTCACTTTTTTTGTTAGATGAATTTACGGGAAACAATGAATTTTCAGTCCCATACCAAAAATTCAAGAGGATGTACCGTAGTCTGGTCCCCCTTCCTAATTAGTACAACATAACAACGTGTTATTTGGTCTTGTCCTCGTGTTTTGGTGCTTGACGTTAAGTGTGAAGAAGTTGATAATTTTTTAATAAAACGAAATAGCTTATGACCAAAAACGTAGCCATAGCTCTTGAGAAATTGTTTATTATATAGCAGTACATTTGATAGAGTCCAAACCAATTTCAAGACTATAAAATATATCCTAATAGAAGACGTATCCTATCCCAAGGATAATAAGAAACTCTCTGTGAAAAGACATCCTTTCTCATATGGGTCTTCATTAGTTATCTTCTACTTAAGATAGAGATAAGAATACTGCATGCTGAGATAAAATATAACCTGGTCAACAACTATGAGCACATGGGTCTACCACTTGACCACCGAATCAGCACATGCTTATACCACCTGACCATCGAACCACATGGCATAAGTGTGCTGCATGATTTACACTTGGTTCATGGCAGCACACTTCACCACAGTAGCGGACAGCACACCTTGAGGTATTATTTTATCACCTTGAGGCATTATTTTATCAAAGTGATCATTGAGTCATGATTATGATACATTTGCATAATACCTAAGTTATAAGTTTGAATCTGCAATTGAAAAATAAAATTTTGGTATTATATTAATATTTATTATATTTATGAGTATTTTTATTATTGTCGTGGTACAAAAAAGAGTGATAAAAATAATTATCATAATAATAATAAAAACACACAAAAATGATAAAAAGACTCACCAAAGTGGTAAATCACCTACAAAAATTGTAATTTTTTTTGTAACAATTAATAGTGATTAAAATAATTACCACAATCGGGTTCTCTGAAATCGATTCCGCATTATCATCAACCTTATCTTCATTACTAAAATTATCAAATAATTGATCTTGAGCAGCGTGCATTCTAATGAGATTTAGCATTGCATACCCTAGTGGGTTCAATGAAAAACATGATGCCCTTGTTCTAATTTCACATGATGGAAAAAACACCATATCACGTGATCTAGCAGTGCATATTTGGATTTACTCAAAGCTGTGTTTCTCATTCAAAGTGTCCCAATCTGCAACTTCTAACCCAATGTACAGCCTAATGCAAAGTTAGCAAGAAGAACACATTTTCCCAACTAATTCAAAACGTTCAAACCAGCAATTTCACAACCCAATGCATATCTAATCCAAAAAAAAAAAATCAAATCTAACCCAAAAAAAATTATATCTAACCCAAAAAAATCAGATTTAAAAATAGTTTGATATATCTAACACACAAAAAAAAGACAAAGAAAATTATATCTAACACAAAAAGAAAAAGAAAAGAAAATCAAATCTAACGCAACAAAACAAATATAAAAAGGAAAATAAAAATCAGATTTATACACATCAAAAATTCTAACACACAGAAACAAACCGGAATTAACATACATATCTAATACAACAATCTAGCTGCTGAGAAAGGGAGATCGAAAGATATCCAAAAATAGGAAAAAAAAAAAAAACTTTGAAAACACTAGATCTATGCGAATGAAACTAATGACATAGGTGAGAGAGCTTTAGATGTAGAGACAGAAAGAGAAAGAGCATCTGGACGAGAGAGACGATCATTACAATTACTGGACTAGAGAGACGAAGAAAACCAGGTAGAACAACGGAAACCAAACGATGAAGACTTATTTTGTCGCTAACAAAGATCAATGGTAGGATCTCATTAAATGGGAGGAGCACCCCTCCACCCATTTCCCTTTTTTTTTTCTTTTTTTATAAACAATTTTTTTTCGTTTTCAAAATCTGAGGCAAATTTCAAAACAATTTTATTTAAAAAAATACTAAAAAGATTACCAAACGAGTTTAATTTCAGGTTTTCTAAAAAATTAAAACCAAAAACAGAAAAATTAGAAACATAATCATTACCACCAAACGGACCCTTAACTTTGGGTTAATTTGTGACTCTATATGATTTTTATTCTATTGTTTATATATGATATTTTACACATGTTGATTTTTTTTAGATCATATAGATAAAATCTTGTTGATTTATTATGACAAATAATGGGTATAAATTATTTTCAANTCTGAAATCGATTCCGCATTATCATCAACCTTATCTTCATTACTAAAATTATCAAATAATTGATCTTGAGCAGCGTGCATTCTAATGAGATTTAGCATTGCATACCCTAGTGGGTTCAATGAAAAACATGATGCCCTTGTTCTAATTTCACATGATGGAAAAAACACCATATCACGTGATCTAGCAGTGCATATTTGGATTTACTCAAAGCTGTGTTTCTCATTCAAAGTGTCCCAATCTGCAACTTCTAACCCAATGTACAGCCTAATGCAAAGTTAGCAAGAAGAACACATTTTCCCAACTAATTCAAAACGTTCAAACCAGCAATTTCACAACCCAATGCATATCTAATCCAAAAAAAAAAAATCAAATCTAACCCAAAAAAAATTATATCTAACCCAAAAAAATCAGATTTAAAAATAGTTTGATATATCTAACACACAAAAAAAAGACAAAGAAAATTATATCTAACACAAAAAAGAAAAAGAAAAAGAAAAAGAAAATCAGATCTAACACAAAAAAACAAAATAAAAATCAGATCTATACACACAAAAATTCTAACACTCTAAAAATAATAACACACAAAAAAAAACCAGAAATAACATACATATCTAATACAACAATCTAGCTGCTGAGAAGAGAGATCGAAAGATATCCAAAAACAGGAAAAAAAAACCCTGAAAACACTAGATCTATGCGAATAAAACTAATGACTTACTTTGGTGAGAGAGCTTTAGACGTAGAGACAGAGAAAGAGAGAGAGCATCTGGATGAGAGAGAGCATTTGGATGAGAGAGACAATCATTACAGTTGCTGGACGAGAGAGACAAAGAGAACCAGGGAGAACAAAGAGAACCAAACGATGAAGACTTATTTTGTTGCTAACAAGGATCGATGGTAAGATCTCATTAAATGGGTGGAGCACCCCTATGCCCGTTTCCCTTTTTTTCTTTTTTTTTTTGGAAACAATTTTTTTTCCGTTTCCAAAATCTGAGGCAGATTTCAAAACAATTTTATTTTAAAAAAAACTATTGATACCCATGTTATTCTATTGTTTATATATGATATTATACACATGTTGATTTTTTTAGATCATATTGATAAAATCTTGTCGATTTATTTTGAAAAATAATGGGTAGAAATTATTTTCAAATTATGTAATTCAAGAAAGGAAAGAATTAAGAAAAATTGTTATTTCATATAAAAATTGATGTTTTGAATGCTCAGATTTTATATTGCATTGTTCCTTTAAACACAAATTATGACTAGTGTATATATAGTTGTAACTATTATGCATAAGTTTTAAATTGTTTGCCACTTCATTTCTCGAAATAGGATTAATTTGACAATAAAACTAAATTTTGTCATAGGCAGGAGCATATTCAAACCGATTCCACCCGATCAAATCACGTTACTTGGATTTGGCTGACTTAAAAAATGAACTTAAATTTAATCAAATTTGATTCGTTTTGCAATTTAATCAAAACTTGAAAGAAGTTGAAACTGCACCAAATCCAAATCATTTGACACTCTACTTATTCCCTAGACAAAGGAGTGCTGATAATTCTATCTGACCTCCTATCATATGGCAGTTTAGTAATATTTAGCAGGAGATGAGTTGACAACTATGCCTAGTAATATATCATGAGCAATGTTATAGAAACTTAATTTTCAAACTTAATTAAATACAACAATTAAATTAATTGTAAATTTTAATATTAAATGGAGCCCCCTTTCAATGCAATGAATATATTGAATTAAATTTTCAAATGAAGCTGAAATAGCAACGATGTTATCTAACCAATCAAAACATGTCTTTTAAACAATAATGTTACCTAACCAATCAAGCCACAACCAACAGTCTCACCTACCTCGAGTTTTTGGTTCATGGTTGTTCATTATCATCAAATGATGGAATATTGGAACATGTGAAGCACCGGTGAATACACACAAGAAAAAGGTAATCAGTTCCACGTAGAAAAACCAAATAAACTATAATGAGTTGATATAAAAATTGGAACAAATTTGAGTCTCATTGTATATGGTTTTAGCTTCTATCAAGAGTATCTGAGCCCAAAAAATTCTAAAGACGTGTTTGAAAAATTGGGTAGCAAACAAGTGTGACACCAGATTCTATCAATTATGAGCAAATTATAGAAGATAATGAACTTTCCCTTTGTTTCCCTTGGCAATTTTTTCCTTCCTTTTTTCTTGACTAAATATTGGTTAGTCCAAACTGTCAAAGAAAATTCAGTTCCGAACTCGAAATCACTTCCGCATATAAGGTTATTATAATTATCCATCACATGATGATACCAATACGTGTGAATGCACACACACACACACACAAGGGCACTGATCAATTCCATGTAGGCAATCCAAAGGGATTAATATTGTCAGGTGCATGCAAGGTGAAGCTGTGTATTAGCAATCATGATATTGTGGAGTATAAAGATAGTAAATTTATGCGGGTAATGTTAAAAGTTAGGTCAATATCCAATCCACCCCTTCAAAATTTGTTGATTTAGAGAACAAATTAACCAGGCAATAACTAGCTTAATAATTTATTTTCAAGTACATTGGAAGCTCACAGACACAGAGAAAACAACTTAGTTTGTGCGAGCCCACAAGCATTAGACTCATCACTTTTATAGAAACCAAAATTAAACTCACTTCCACACAATTTAGCTCACACATATGGACTGAACAATATTAAAAACAAACCATTTTGATGATCACCACCCCTTTTTAGTCATTGCAACAGTGACATTGATGAACTCAGTTCTCTCTTTAGACATTTTATCAGCCAGAATCTTCCTGTACCTGCTGAACACCTCGTCGATTATTGCTACACCAAAGTGACTGATAAGCAAGGGTTCAGCCACAGCTCTCATGCATTGTGCAACATTGTATCCACCATCCTTGAAGGCGTTCGATGGACAAAATTCATTGTCGTAAGCATTCCAGTGGACTTTAGAAACCTCGAGGCGGTCAATCCCAAAAGATCCTTCTATTTCGACCTCTGATTTTATTTCTGCTGGGGATGGTGTGTATTGAGGGATGTTGAATGAATCTAGTTTCTTCTCTTCTATGAGGCCCTGCATTGATGTTAACATAAGTAAAAAGTGCATGACTTGATGCATCTCAAGTTGAAATAGTCTAGTTATCTTGATCTAACCATGTTTTTTTTAATGAAATACAAAAACATCCTACCCTAAGTGTGAAATGTGTACTTCCTTAGTCTCTTGGGTTGTGACAATGTTATGCTCACTAGATAGTTTTCATCATTAAAACCATTTTTGGATGAAAAAAAAATAGTTTTCGATCATTTCAGATGCCTTTCAGTTTTTTTGTACCTTTTGAACAGTGAAAAGTTTCTGCATAAAAGTTTTGCAACTTTTGAGCCCAAAATTGGTGTCATTTAATTTCATGCAAAATCCAGTTGTGATTTTCATACTCCCAATTTCAAGTTTTTTTTTTTTTTTTTTTTATGAATTTGTCTCAAGTTCAATTATTCCCCATGATGAGTCAACCATCCACCATTTAAATTCATTGGATCTTATCAAGTGTCAATAGGACCTATAAAAATACAATAGGAAGACATACTTTGTATAATAAATGGATAGGTAAACTCGACTAAAATTGATAAACTTCAAAATTGTGAGAATTTGAACCCATTTTTTATCAAAAAAAAGGAGGGAAAAATTGGAGTTTTTAGTGAAAGATTAGTATACCTCTAAAACCATTTCATTGAGAGCCACAGCTAGAAGCTCCCAAATGTAACAACACTCTTTGCTAGAGGGATCTTCACTTTTCCTCCCAAGAATAGTTAGAACCATTCGGCCTCCGGTGACTAGTTCCTCCGAACGACACTTTAGGAACAACGAGAAATCTCTTCGAAATTGCTCATAGTATGCTTGTAGCACGCTTGGCGGGCTTGTACTTGCCATGTAAATGTTGCTTTTGTTATTCTCTATCCCTTCAGGAACCTAGTAAATCAAGAAACTTGTAATTATATTTATCCGGACACACGTATAATAGTATTTATTTTGGGTTAGACTTGCACAATTTTAGAACAATATCTAATTTGAGATTAGTAATCTACCCTTAAGTCCAAACATACTCATTTGTGACCCGCTCCAACCAAGGTGACATTAGATTTTGGATGATAACTCTTATTATGCTAGTTGCACCAATGATCTAGTCGGACCGGAATGCATCAAGCAATGCATAGACTATGTGACATCCAGACCACGAGAGTCAGTGACTGATATTATTTTTTTAATGTTGTGATCCTTGCTGTACAATAATATTATTCGCTTTGAACTACACCTATCGGCTTAAAATGCCTGACACAATAAATATGCTAAAAAGCAGAGAAAAAAACACAAAGCAAAATGTTTTCTTTTTCAATTACCTGGGACAGCCATTGAAGACTATAAGAAGAATGGACGAAATGCAGGCTTTTTGTAGCAAAAAGCCTACCATAAAATGAACCAGGGACTCCAGTGAAAAAACAAGGTCCATATCCAGATTCCATTTGTTCTGTCAGTTTTCCTCGGAACCTCGGCAAAGACCGAAAAATTGTGTTAAAATCATTCCTGGGAAGGTCATTTAAGAATATTTGAAACTCTGGTGAGTGGTTTCCCATTTTCCGGCATAGTTTGTCAATTGCTTTGATGAGCTCAGAGACCACTAGCAAAGTGTTTGGACCAGAGGAACAACCCAAGTCTGCAATGGACAAGGTTTTAGGGAAAGTGCTGCAGTAGAGATCTGTAATGGCTTCTTCTGTTATCGGCTTGGTAATGGATAACACCTTTTGCTGTACACAGGACATCATTAATTAACAAAGTTAATCTTTGAGATCAAATATCAATCTCACGGGCATTGTTATATTTATCAAATCATTTACCAAATTTTATATACCATGGTGTGGCTTTAAATCAAGGGCAGAACTACTTGAGGACCAAGGGGGCACGGGCCCACCCTGAATTTTTTAAAAAAAATATTATTTATGTATATTTGAAATAATTTGAAGAATATTTAAGTGTTCCCATTCTATCATTTTTTGTTCTATCAATTAGTATAGTCTCCGTACCTAAATAATTATGAATTTTTTGACACATTTTGGACACTTTATGGATGCATCTATATAAGTTTTTGACATGTCAAACTCATTTTTTTAAACTATAGAGATTCCAATTAAAAAAAAAAGTTATAGAGATTATGACAGTTAGGTTACTTAATTAAATGAGCGATCAATGACTAATAGTTTGGTCATATATATGGAGAAATATTTTTGCTTCATTAGTTATGAAGGGGTATAATTAGCCTCTCTTTTTTGTTTGTTTTTATTTATGTATGTTATATTTATCAAAGTTTCACCATTTTCGTATTTTATGAATTTTTAAGTATCGAATACAATATAGTAAATTTGAATATGTTATTTTATTTTTATTGATTAGAAGAAAAAAATTAAATTTTTTTAGTAAAGTGCTCACCCTGGACATAATTAAATTAAAATGTATTAATCCAACAACTATAATGAATTATATCAATAAATTAGATCCTAATAAGACAAAATAAGTTTACTTTTTTCTGTTACCAATCTCAATTCCGCAGGTAATAACGGTTGTGTACTTTGTGTTAGATCTAGAATACTTTTTTTATTTTTAATTTTAATTTTTTTGGGATGGGATGGGAGGGGAGGGGGACTTGAACCTTTGACTTCAATAAAATAAAGTTTTTTTAAGACAAAGAGTATCATTGGACCAAGACCCGTTGGTTATTAGATCTAGAATAAGCACAGATACATTACATGGAATTGAATGGACATGCATACCTGAACTAATGAGTTGTTTGCATAACTTGCATCTCCAATTCCTCCATTCATGTGTAGAACTTCAATCACTTCCATCTCTCTCTCTCTCTCTCTCTCTCTCTCTCTCTCTCTCTCTCTCTCTCTCTCTCACACACCCTCTCTCTCTCTTACTTTGTTGGGGGGTGTTCAAGGGGGGTCTCCCTATTTATAGAGACACCCACATCTCTCACGAAGGGGGTGGTGATTATTTTAGTTTCTTTTAATAATCCCCTTTCAATTATTATGCTTTCAACATCATGAAGTCGTCTATAAGTAACATTTACCTTGGAAAGGGAAGGCCCACACCATTCCCATTATTCCACTAAGTTACGTATAATGTATGAAAAAATATTTTGGCAACACTCAGTACTCCTTTCAATCAGCACACAAGTGTCCAACTGAGCATTACTTAGTATTTTTTTTTTTTCAAGTTGAAGCTTGCATTACTTTAAAATATACTGTCTAGTGAAAATGTAATACTCAAACTTATAAAACGACTCACACACATCACCAAGCGACGTAAAATTTGATCATCACATGCTTGCTTCTCATGGGTATATTTAATATGGTACAATAATGAGTATATAGACAAATTAAATTACTTGGTGGAACATGTTTTTCGATTTCTGATTCTTATCAACATTATACTACATTTTTATTTGATGTAGCTTGTTACATGGGTCATTAGTGACGTTGTCAAGTATGCAATAATTTGTAAATCTTGGGACTTTGACAACCAAGGAATAGAACCCTCAATTGCTCTCATTTTAGGTATATGGTTTTAATTATCTACACTTTCAATATCTACGAAACACCTTGTCTATTCATCCTATTTTATCATATCCAAAATATAATATGGTTTAATAGAATGACTGCGTGTTTAGTCACAATGACACTTGGAAGAAATTTCACTTTAGTTTTGTTTATCATTGAATTTTTTGGATCCAAATTTATTGGATTTCGAGATTTGTTAAATTTGAATCCCATTCCTCGTAGGTTCGACTGACAATTAATTGAACCGAATTTGTGGTGTAAACAAAATGAATTGAGTTGAGCACTAGGTTATTCTGGTTTGGTTTGTTCTTTTACAACGAAAAAATAGAATCGGCTTTGAAGAGTGAGGAGTCTTAGACATATAGTTTAAGCTTGACTCAATTAATTTTTTCTCTCAAAACTCAGGTTCGAATCGATTCGACTTGGCTTACTTGATAAAACAAAGCTATATATCTTAATCTTTTACTCATAAACTCCAATTCAAATTTATGTTTATGATCAAGCTCCTCCTGTTTAGGTATATATGTGTGTGTATATTTATATAACGTCTTTACGACGAATTTAAACGAGTCGAACTAATTATTTCTTTGGTTTAACTTGTATATTAAACTAAAGAACTAACTGCAAATATCTTTCTTTGAGCATTAGAGCTTATTTTTCATATGCTATTACATGCATATTGTTGTCGTGGACGTAAACTAAAACTAGTACTCAATTATCCTTTTTTTCCTAATTTAACCATGCATTAATGTACTTCCATGCATATTGTGTGTTCTCTTTTTCGGATCACATGATGCGACATGGTCCATATCGTAGTACAATGATATAATCCTCACTATGAGTTGGATCTTTTGTTTTTAATCAAAATTTAAACTCAAGATATCTCTCTTTACAACTCGCATATGTTAAATCTTGAAATTGGATTGTATTTAGCACAATAAAAGAAGGTGCATGAAACACGACGATGATTAACATGCGACGAGTGGAGGGTTGTTGGCCATATAAGAATACACTGACTTTGGAAAAAGGAGGGCCGAGAACTTACGCTTCGTGTCGGTGACATCATGTTCTACGTACACTAATTCGTCACCATATTGAAATCATACAAACTTCATGCCATTGAGGTCATCTGATGATCTACGTATTTTTTACTATTATAGTGTTTGCTTTGAGCAGGGGAAGAGGGTGGGTGGGCCCCACCCACTGAGGTTTTGAAATTTTTTTGAGCTAGTTTAAAAATTATAAAATTATTAAAAAGTTTTCATATTTGTTTTCACAGTTTTTTAAAGTTTATGGGACTTGATCTCACAATTTTTTTTTTACTCTTTACGCTACAAGGGTTTTTACGGCGATAAAGTGCTTTCATAAAAAGTCTATTTTCAGTCACAAATACTTTTTGTGGCGACATTGCCTCGTCATAATAAGTGTGATCTCAAAAATTTTTTACGACAGCAACAGTTTGTCTCAAATAGTATTTACGGCAGCAAGATCCTGTCGTAAATAAGTTGTTACAAAATATTTGACATTTTTGTTTTTATCACGGCGGCAAAAGTGCTGCCTCAAATACTATATTTGATTGTCATAAAAAATAGAAGATATATTTATGAGAGCAACGATGCCGCCACAAATTTTTTTTTTTAAAATTATTATGTGCTGTTCATAACCAATATTATATACCCTGTGCACATATACACTCCATGCAATTTTTTTTTTTGGTGGAAGAGGGGGAAGGGGACTTGAACCCTTGACTTCAAGAAGAAAAAACTTTCATAATGTAAAGAGTACCATTAGATCAAAGACTCATTTGTATCCATACAACTATCCAATTTAATATATAGATAAACACAAAAGTAAATATAATCAACATTTTCAAAAATATAACAATATTTTCATATCTAAAAAAAATAAACCCACGAGTTAAACAAAATGTAAAACGTGCACTTTTATAAAACATAATGATCTATGAGTATAAAAAATTAATGTAAAAAGTTGAACATCCTTTCCTAACCATCTACTTTCTCAATGACATCTGAAAAAAATAAAAAATTATTGTTACAATACTGAAATAATATTTATATACATATATACAATAAAAAATTAAAAGAAGTCAGAATATATATCAACAGAGGGTTATGCAATATTTCTCTGAGCGGCTTGTCTAATTATGTAAAAGGTATATAAACGAATCATATCGATCATATACATTTCTTCTAACTGGTTTCACCAATATACTGATTCGTTTATAATCATATCGTGACGGGTTCACTCGTTTACTAAACAGGTAGCTTTAGGAAGATTCAAACCCACTAATTTTATGTTGTGTTAACGGGTCGTGTCATATTTTGACACCCCTAATTTTGATATAAAAACTTGACTTTGTAGAGTTTAATTTTTTTTTCTTTGAACTAGAAATTGTCTTTTGATGTTAAACTATGTAATTTTATAAAATATTACTTGTAACAAGAAAAATAGTTGTGGCTAACACAATTTTTTTTTTAGAGTTTTTCTTCTTTAAACTATAAAATATTTTTTAATCTAAAACAACATTTTAATGTTTTTTGAAATATTATATACGACGGGAAAAGTAGCTGCCATAAATATATAAAAAATTTTGGATTTATAAAATATTATTTGAGATAGGAAAAACAGTTGTCTCAAATACAAATTTTTTTTTTGAGTTTATAACACTATTTACGATAGAAAAAATAACTGTCATAAATATTAACACAAACATACTTTTTGTGACGGTAAACACAGCTGCCACAAAATATTGTTTCAAATATGTCTTTTGTGACATCAAACAAAACTACCATTAAAAATTTGTTATAAAAGACCCTTATTCTTGTAGTGTTAATTATTTCTCTTTTTTCTACAATAACACACTAAGTTACAAAACTCATCATTCTCTGAATTCGATTATCTAAATATCAATTGATATATTTAATTGATTATGTAAGTTCGAATATGATATTATATTTCAAGAATTTAGATTTGAATATATCAAAATTTGACCTAATTTACGATTCACAATAACATATGCACACATGTGTATATATAAGATTTAGTTTTTGATCAAATTTTTTAATATTTAATGGATATGGATATTGATATGAATTGTAAAGAAGAAACTTGGTAGGTAATTAGATCATATTTAAAATGGAGTTTTCAAATCGAACTTGAATTCGAATCACTCAAAATGGAATTTTCAAAGTTAAAACTGCACAAAGCCGGCTAGATAGTTTTACACTCAACGTATCCCTTATGCTCTGTTTGGTACGATGAAAAAGTAGAAGGATAAAAAGTTGGAAGGATGAAAAGTTGGGGGATAAATAAAATATCATGTTTGGTAAAGAAGGAAAGATAGAAAAGTGGATGGATTAACTTTCCTTCCAACTCACCAATATCAATCCCTCCAAAATCGAAAGGAAAGTGGATGAAAAATTAATTATTTGTGTATATATCTTTTTATATATACATATATTATGTATATATTAATTTTATATAAATATACAATGGTAAAATATGTATATATATATTAAAAAATAAAAAAAAATTTAATTAAATTTTTTTTTTTCCATCTTAACTAAGAGTGAAAATTTTCGACTCAACACGATGACACGACTCGAACTCGATATGAAAATAAACAGGTCAACTCGCAACTCAACACAACACAATTAGTTAAATGAGATAAGTTAGGTTTTACTAATATTCGACACAAACCCATAATAATTCAACACGAATCTGACACGACACTACTTGATTGTCACCTCTAATCTTAGCCAGCACATAAAAAAAATAGTCATTTTTATTTTTCATCTATTTACCCAAACACAAATGAAGGAAAGTGTATCCGTCCTACTTTCTATCCTTGAAGGATAAAAAATGTATCCGTTCTATTTTTCATCTTTCTTACTTTCTATCCTTTCTATCATTTAGCAGTATCCGGAGAAGCATTACAGCAAATTCAAAGTAGGGTGCATTGATGTTGTCCAAATTAGAATACATTAATGTCGGAAAAAAGTAGAACTGCCCCCTAATTCTGCGAAATCATTTTTCACACACTAATTCGTCACCATAATGAATCATACAAACCTCATACCATTGAGGTCATCTGATCTATGTCATGTTTTACTATTATAACGTTTGGATTTTGTTACTTATCGGGAAAAAAAGTATGTTTGCGTATAGTTATTTGTTCATGGTGTGTATGTGTGTCTGTCCTATCCTTGGTCATTCGTAAGGCAACATCATACTCTGTTGTGTTCTTGGTCCATTTGATTTGATGAAAAATTGGAGGTAGATACAGGGAGACGAAAACAAAATGAAAACTTTGAGCCACACAAGTTCATGCAACTTCTTCATTATTGGGGTTCAAAAATGAATGATTAGTGCCGACATGTATGTATGGAAAACAGTTGTGTACTTTGCTTGGAGTTTGTAATAAGCACAAATGTATTAATTCAATGACTACAATAAATTAGATCCTAAAATCAAACAATTTTACTTTTTCTATCTTTGCAATTGTATAATTTGCTTGAGATTTGAAATCATGGACTAACTCCAAATATCTTTCTTTGAGCATTAGAGCTTCTTTTTTTTTTGTAAGTTATTACATACATATCGTTGCCATCCACGCAAACTAAAACTGCCTATTCAATTGTTCTTTGCCCTAAATTTAACCATGCATCAATGTACTTCCAGTGTGTGTTTGTGGGCGTGCTCTTTTTCACACCACATGATCAATGCTACAAGGTCCAGGTTGCAGTACAACGTTATAATCCTCAGTCAGATTGCCTTAGACTTTTTGTTTTTAAAATGAAAACAAAATTTGACATCAAAAGGTGAGCAAGACGGTGCTAAGGGGTCCATTTATGAGTGTTCATCATACAACTGTTTGAAAATTCAACTCTAATAAAGCTTATGTAACCTATGCCCAGAATGTCTGTGGTTTAAAACCCTCCATCACTGCTTTTGGCGGTAGCTAAAGTGTGTTCCACTTTATTTTGTTCTTTTCATCCTGTTTTGGTGCATGATGTTCACTAGTCAATGAGTCATGAATGTGATACATGCATATATAGTTCGTAACTATTATAGATGAGTTATAGACTGTTCTTTTCTTGAAATAGGATTAATTTGACGATGAAACTAACTTTAGTCATAGGTAATAGTATATTCGAGCCGATTCCACTTGATCAAATCATGTTACTTAGATTTGGCTTGCTAACGAAATGAAATTGGAAATTTAATCCAATTTGATTAGTTTTGTAACTTATGAACAAGTTGAAGCCCCATAAAAATTGGATCGTTTTACACTCTACGTATCCCTTACACAAAGGAGTGCTGATCAAATCACGAGGCTTCTTTTATTATAGGGATTAGGGAGAGTTAGATATATGTAATCTTATCCTTATAAGTAAAAAAAGATTATTTCTACACCTCTACCCCGAAATTGACAATTTTGCCTCAGTAATATGTCATTAGAAGTATTGGGAAAAGCATCAAAGCAAATTCAAGGAGGGTGCGTGAAACACGACGAGGACAAGAGCAGATATGTTGTCCAAATTAGAATCCATTAATTTTGGAAAAAGTAGGACATACGTACACTTCATGCTTGCTAAATCACTTTTCACGCACCATATTTCGTCACTATAGTGAATCATACAAACCTCATGCCATGGGTGAAGGGGGGAGACTACGGTATCAAAAAAAATAAAATTTGGTAATATATTGTGGGTTGAAATATAAGTCTTTAGGTTTGTTTACACTAATAAAAATTTGCCACTTTTAAGCTCACATTAACAATTTTTATTGTTCAAGTTACCAATTTTGTGGGACATTTACAAATTTTGAGGTTACATGTAATTGATCATAAAAGTTTTTAGGATCGATCACAAGTAACCTCAAAAGTTGTAAATTGTAATCAAAACTAAGAAATGACCCTAAAAAATTGTAAGTGACCCTTAAAAATTGTAAAAATAAACCACAAACCCTATAATAACGATATGGTACCATAACTTCTCCTTCGTGAGATCATTTGATCTATGTCATTTTTTATTATTATAATGTATTTTTTGGTGAGTAATTATTATATTGTTTGCATTTAGTTACTTACCCAAAAAAAATGTTTGTATTTAGTTACTTGCCCACCGTGTAAATATGCGTGTGTTTATTTTAACTTTGCTCACANTTGTTTGCATTTAGTTACTTACCCAAAAAAAATGTTTGTATTTAGTTACTTGCCCACCGTGTAAATATGCGTGTGTTTATTTTAACTTTGCTCACACTATTGAGAAATTTTTGGAATGGAGTATTTTTGCAATTTTATGGTAAACGTTGAACACTGATTGGTAATTGACCATTGGTGCTTTTGACAGTCTTCATATGTGTTATAATTCTCTAATATATACGTTGCATCAAGTCCTATAAACCATAAGGGAAAAAAATATTTTAACTTGATGTTTTTAACAAAAATTGAGTAGATGGTTGGTTAGATGTCCTATCTTTGGTCATTCGTAAGGCAAAATCATAATCTTTTGTGTGGTTGGTCCATTTGATTTGATGAA